>RJWM01021794.1:0-34715 GCA_004363535.1 Dasyprocta punctata
AAGAAAGAAAGAAAGAAAGAAAGAAAGAAAGAAAGAAAGAAAGAAAGAAAGAAAGGAAGGAAGGAAGGAAGGAAGGGAGGAAGGAAGGAAGGAAGGAAGGGCAGGCCAGGGGTTTAGCTCAGTAGCACAAGCGCCTGCTTGGCAAGTGCAAGGTTGTGAGTTTGATCCCCAGTACTGGTACCAAAAAAAAAAAGAGGTTGTTTCATTAATGTAGCTGTCCACATATTAAACAGGCTCCAAATACCATGTGTAATCATATCCTAAACAGTATTTCCAAATAATGCAAGAGAAAAAGTTTATAGGCTTTACCTTCATAACTACAGTAATAGAAAACATTGAGTGCCTCTACTGCAGCTGGCCCCTGCTGTTTATAGCCAAAAATCAGATCAATCCATTCATGAAGGTGAGCAGAAACATATTCAGACTCCTAGAAAGTGACAAATTTATTAATACAGACATATCTTTCAACTATGAAATACTCACGTTCCAAAAAACAAGCAAATGAAACATTTCCACACATATCTGTCCATATATAAGATTCTCTCAAAATCACTTTTTAATTTAAAATTTCACTATTTTAAAATTAATTTTAAGACATCTCAAATATCAGATGCATGGTACTGTACGCTAACTTCTAAGAGTTCTATGATTTTCTACTATAATCTAGTTGTTCTCAGTTTTTTAAAATTTGTTTTTTATTTTTAGCAGTACATGTTTACAGTACATTATTACATTCATTGTGGGAAGCTGATGTACGTACGTAACACATCTTAATTCTTTTTACTTCCTCTCTCCTTCAAAATCATGTTCAACATCAGTAGCCAGAACATAATCATTCATATCCACTGAGTGACAAAAGTAACATAAATAAGCTACTAACAACCCAAATATCCGTAAGAATCACTAAGAGTTGTGGGATGCCTCTTTGTGGTACAATTTCTATTGAAACAGTTGTGTAGTGCTTCACAACTAAAGGAAAAATGAAAAATTTAAATCAAAGGAAAGAGCTGAATTCACATAGAAGTGAAACAAAAATAGCCACAAAAAAGGAAAGAAAAGAAAGCTGCAAATCACTCCCTGCCAGCCAGCAAGAGGCAGACCGGGTGGCAGCAGTCACCTGACAGAGCAGGCAGTGATAGGCTGATGAGGGTGACAAGGTTGCTACTAGAGACAGGAACAAAGGGGCTCGTGTTTCAGTCCCTGGAAAGATGGAAAGGGCACCTTTTTTTGAGACAGGATTTCTCTATGTAGTTCAGGCTGGCCTTGAACTCACTATGTAGCCCAGGCTGGCCTTGAATTTGCAGCAGTTCTCCCGTCTCAGCCTCCTGAATGCTGGGATGATAGGTATGCATTACCACGTGTGGCTCCCAACTGGTTTCTTTTAGCTGCCTACAATAATATGTGGGAGGAGTAAGATGGGTAAAAATGAGCTATTTTTTTTTCATTTCATGAAACACTTAGGTACGTAGTTGTTTCTTAAACCATAATTTGAATATGAGAGAGCCAGGTCTTGTTGGGTTTGAAAATAAAACTCTTTCTCATTCCCAGAATCTGCAGGCAGAAAGGATGTTCAAAATAGCAAGTGGTCTAAGATAATGATTAAATCAGAATAGCAGTTAGAATATAGCCTCAGGCAAAGGCTTCAAGGGTTTTATTACAGGGAGCTAAATTAGAAATTAATAGGCCCTCAGGGGAGTCAGTGCAGAAGATGAGAATGCATCAAAACTGTGGCTGGCTTGGCAGGAGGATCACTGGGAGTTTCAGGCCAGCATTAGCTACATAGTGAGTTCAAGGCCAGTCTGAACAATATAGCCAGACCCTGTCTCAAAAAAACAAAACGGAAGTCTGTAGCTGGAGGCCCATCTGAAGTGGGCATTTTTCCTTAGGAACATTTCCATGTAGCCCAAAGTCCAAAAAAAAACATTTCATAAAGTAACATGCAATGGCTTTTTGTGAAAATAGTGTTGAGAAAAATCATAAAGTTTTAGAAAGGAATCATACTAGTTTAAATTAGAAGAGGCAAAAACTGTTCAAAAAAGAAGAGACACCTTTGGCTTCCAACTTACTATGGTTAGGTAAGAAGATGACAGATACTGTACTTATGTAAACAAACATCTTTTTCATGGAAAAGAATGGTTCAGAGGGAGAGTTAAGGGCAGAGCTGACAGTCCCTGAGAGCCACTCTCAGATAACAGGACTGGGCCCTGATAAAAGATTTCAGAACAAATCCCTATTGGAACTCTGAATTGCAATAGACCAGCAACTGCAGACCTCCTGCTTTTCTCCCCTTTTTGAATAAAAGTTCCAGTATAGTTCTCTTGCCCTATTTGGAAGCCGATAAATTTCCTCTTCATTTCAAGAGAAAATTTATCCAAGAGAAGGAGCCAGACTTGAGTGGCTTCAGTCATATTTACAACTGAGATATCGGGATCCCGGACTTCAAGACTCCAGCCCTAATGTAAGGCTGGGGCTCAAATCTGATCTGCTGCTGCACCTGTAATTAGCAGTAGAACCCAGTCACATACTTGCTGTTCTACTACAATGGCAGAGGTGAGTAAGTGTCTCAGACATTATTATTTACAAAGTCAAACAATGTCAACTACCTGGTCCTTTACTGGAAAAACTTGCCGATTTCTGATGAATGGGACTAGGGTACATCTGGAGAGGAAATGAGTACATTTTTGCCTATAAGAGGAATGTAAATACCTTAGGTCCAGAGGACAGACTGTATAGTGAATTACAGATAGCTGCAAATTATTTCTCACTTTCACCATTAAGTGGAGTTTACTTTCCTCCTCTTGATTCTACACTCAGTCTTTAATCACAAGGTGGCAGAAGTGATGCCATCACAACCCAGAGCCTTAGCCAGGCAGGACGGCAGCTCAGGGGTTCTGGGAATAAAACCGAACCTTCCTTATTTCTTCAAGGGTAAAGCTCTGAATTGTTTTGGGTTGTTTGTTCCTTTTGTTTTTGATACAGGTTCTCACTACGTGGCCTTGAACTCTGATTCTCAGCCTCAACCTCTGGAGCGCTAGGATTACAGGAGTGGGCCATCAGACCTGGGTGATTTGCATAACTCTTTCACAGCACTGTAATATATAACAGAACATAAGACTAGAGTATTGCACTATACAATCAGTGAAAATGACAGTAGTGTACAAACAAGGTGTACTGTTTCACAAAAAGATACTGAGGCTCCATAAGGAATGTGCACAGAAATGTACAACAAAAAGACAGGTGGCAAGTCCAAGTGGCAGGTCTGAAGCCTGAACAACACACCTTGTTGTAAATCGTAACAGTCACTAAACAAACAGGTTGTTAAACCAGGAATGTCTGTACAAGTTGTGTATCCCTTATCCAAAATACTTGGGACCAGAAGTATTTCAGATTTTATCCTGGTGTATCACTGGAGACTGAAGCCAGGTGTCCTTCACCACTAAGTTACATCTCCAGCCCTTTTTATTCTTTATTTTTAAAGATTTTGAGACAGTCTAACCCAGGAAGAACTTGAACTTGCAATTTTTCTGTTTCAGCTTCCCTCAGTGCTGGGATTATGGGTGTGTGCCATCACACCTGGTCCAGCTTGTTTTTGTTTGCCGAGACAAGGTCTTGATATATTGCCCAGGCTGGCATCAAACTCCTGGGCTGAAGGGAAACTTTTGCCTCCATCTTTCAAGTAGCTGGAACTACAGGCACATGCCCCACCATCTGGCTAAGATATTTTCAGCTTTTGAGATATTTGTATAGACTTGCCCAGTTGAGCATCTCTAATCCAAATATCTTGAGGCCATAATGCTAAGTGAAATAAACAGATGCAGAAGGTTAAATATTGTATGATTTCTCTTATATGAGAAACCCAAAGTATAAATAAAGAACAAAATAAAAGACAATAGATGACAGGAACCAGAGTGGCAGCCTTCTGGAAGACAGGCAGGGAGTCTACGGATGGAAAGAGAGGGGAGAGTGGGGAAGGGAGGGAAATAAGGACTAGGACGTGACATGTGCACAAACCAACTTCCCACAACTAGAGTATTCATGATGTATCTCAAAGATGGACTAAGAAAATTTAATTTTTTAATATTAAATTTTAAATGAAATTTAAATGCTGAAATGCTGGAAAATCCAAAACCAGCTAAGTTTAAGATGCCCAACCTGCATTTTGCTATGCATTTATGGACTGTTTTATATCCTCAACTGTATCAAAGGATTCATATGCTAAATTACTATACCATAACTTTTTAAAAGCAGTATATAAAAACATTACAAATCTAGAAACATAATACTTGGATATATTTTATCTCACCCTTCTGAAAATACACCTTTGTCTTAGTAATAAATTTAAAAAATTTTAAATCTTACCAGAGCTTTCCTATGTTTGTAGATGAAATCTTCAGCTGATTTGGCCCATTTGGGGAGAACAACATCATTTACTAGTTCTTTGGAAACTTGTAGACGACCCAAGTTAAAATCTAAGACATGTAAAAGAAGTAAAACAAACACAAATGAGAAAGGTGCGTTACTAAGCAAAATAGATGGCTTTTTTTCTTTAATTCTTACCTACTGGAGTAGTCTCTACATTAATAAAAAACATACTCATTACTTTCTAATTAATTATTTCAAAGTAAATCAGAAGAAGAATTAAGTTTTTTAGCCAGGCGTGGTGGCGCACGCCTTTAATCCCAGCACTCTGGAGGCTGAGTGAGGTAGGTGGAGCGTTGTGAGTTCGAGGCCGGCCTGAGCTGCATAGTGCGACCCTGCTTCAAAAAACCAGGGCCGGGAGTTTGGCTCAGCAGCTTAAGTGCCTGTCTGGCAGGTGCGAGGCTGTGAGTTCAATCCCCGATGCCGAAAAAAAAAAAAAAAAAAAAAAGAATTAAGTTTTTTGTTGAGAGGAGACCAAGAACTATAACTCTCACTTTAAATGAAAATGTAATGCAGTATTAGGTAGAATTTTTACACTAAAAATAAGCAACAGTGCCTCTAATGGTTCATTTACAAAATACAGCTCATTAGAGCTCTTTGTTGTAATTTACACTTTGAACTTGCTCACTGGAACAGTTGCATTTGTTTTCCAGAAGAATCAGAATATGGAAGAATTAAATACACACATATAGATAGCCCAGGCTGGCTTCCAACTTGTTATCCTCCTGCCTGACTTCTGAGTACCTGGGATTATGGGCTATGCCACCATGCCTAGCTAAGAATAATATATGCACCACTATTCTAAGTAGATATTTTCATAATGAAGATTTGTTTATATTGTTAGAACATGCCATTTTAATAAACCTTGCCCAAACAGGAAATTTTCCTAATCATACAAGAGGAAAGTGTTAACACAAAAGAATTTTAAGAAGGAATATCTTAAAATACTAGTTTTAAAGTAACTGTGTGCTGCCTAAAAATACTATGTCTCAAGTAGGAGTGAGGTTTAAATGTCACAGAGTATCAGGATACATAAGGTCCTTGGCTTGATGTCAAGTCAATCGCTGTATTGTGTGACCACTTGATGGTCATCTCCCCTTTGTATTTGCCAACAGAACCTTTATTCATTTGCGTGTCTGTTTATGCCCTGCATTCCATGCCCATTCAAGATGACTGGTGTGTGACCTCGCTCTGGAGAATGGGGAGAGGTTATGAGGAAGGGTGTCTCACTTTTGAGAAAGGATATGATGAATTAACATTTTCATTTCTTTTTTTTTTCCTTCTTGTACTGGGAACTGAACTCAGCCCTCGCGCTTGCCAGGAAGACGCTGTGCTGTTGAGCCCAACATCTTCATTTCTAAATACTACTGTATCTACCTATGATGCTTAAGACTGCTTTAGTCCTCTGTAACTCTGAGAGGAAACGAGTTGCAGACAAAGCCAAAATACTCAGGATGGAAATGAAAATATAGAAAGAGGTTGGCCTCGATGATGCTAAGCTATGTGAAACTATCATACCTCTGGAATTTCGTTATAGAAAACACCAAAATTTCCTTATTGCCCCATTTTGAGTTGGTTTTATTAGCATTTATTTATTTATTTTTGCAGCACCAGGAATTGAACTCACAACCTCGTGCCTGCCAGACAGGTGCTTAAGCCACTGAGCCAAACCCCTGGCCCCTAGCATTTATTTTTTAAGGCAAACTAACTGATGTATCTGTTTTTTCTTGCCCAGCTCACTTCAAACAGAGAGATACGTACACATAATTAGGTGGGGGGAGGCAATCAAGAGTCCTGCGGAGGAAGGCAACTGGCAGTGACAAGGACGGCAGGCCATGGCGAGAGCACTCTCAACTCTGGACCACACTGAGCCTGCTCACCTCGCCTAGCCCAGACATCCTGGGGACAGCAGTTCGAGAGTCTCAGGTCAGACTCAATCAATGTGTTTACCTGATTTTCTAACCTGAAAGTCACAAATGTCTACCTCACTGAGAATCAGATGCCCCAACTCCCAGGTTCCAGAGTGTATGACAGAAGTGACAGCAAGTCTTGTGTATGCTCTTCCCAGCATGCAAAAATGATTCTCCTCACTGGGGATGTAGCTCAGTGGCATAGTGCCTGCCTGGCAAGTGCGAGGTTGTGAGCTTAATTCCCAGTTAAAAAAAAAAAAAAAAAAAAAAAAAAAAAGATTCTACTGAGCAAATGAAGGTCAAACATTAATATATGTGAGGGGTGGAATATAGCTCAGTGGCACAGTGTCTGCCTGGTATTTGTGAGGTCCTGAGTTCGATTCCTGGTACGAAAAACAAAACAAACAAATGAACAATAAACCAATCTATGTGAGATGAGGGAAGAAAAGATGGTAATGACCCTTTATCCTGTGGAACTGCCCTAAAGAACATTAATAGCAAAAACGTTGTCAGTATCTTTATTTGTGCTTAACCACTTACCAGTCCAATTATTTAAATACAAGATGACAAAATTTGTATCTTTTTTCATTAATTTTTACAAAAGAATACAACAGGAAATATAAAAATGACAATTTTATCAAATCTATTCAATACAAGATTTGATTGGCTGAAATGACACCTTCCAGAGTGATGTTCCAGATAGTCAGTCTGTGTGATGCTTGGGATAAACCATCAAGTGGTTAAAAATAAATGTGGTGTGTGCCTATAACCTCAGCACTCAGGAGGCTGAAACAGGAGGATTACCGTGAGTTTGAGGTCAGCCTGGGCTACCTAGTCAGTTCAAGGCCAGCCCGGACTACACAGTGACATCCTATCTCAAAAAACAAGAAACAAAACAACACAGAACTACCTTATGCAAGAAATAGTTGGATTTTTTTTTTTTTTGCGGCACTGGGGATCGAACTCACAACCTCGCACTTGCCAGGGCAGGCGCTTAAGCCACTGAGCCAAACTCCCAGCCCTGGTTTTTTGAGGCAGGGTCGCACTATGTAGCTCAGGCCAGCCTTGCCCTCGCGTTGTAGCCCAAGCTGGCCTCGAACTCACAACGCTCCACCTACCTCAGCCTCCCGAGTGTTGGGATTAAAGGTGTGCACCACCATGCCCGGCTGAGAATAAGTATTTTTGACTTTGTAAGCAATATGGTTTCTGTTGCAACTAGTCAAGTCTGCCATTTAACTGTAAAAGTACCCAAAATAGATGATACATAAGTGAATTGGTAGGCTGTGTTCCAATGAGACTACATTTATATGAGTTTTTCCATGAATTCCTGTTCTAAATCTTTATCTAACTCAAAGACTTTCAGTAACATATACAAACATTTTTGCTTTGCTCGTAAACACTGTAACTTGACAAATTCCCTTACAAGTTCAAATCTGACTCAGTTATCTTAGTTCTCTATAGTACTTCCCTAAAAGGTAAAACTTGTATCCTATTACTGAGTCATCCATAGACAGAATGAACCTTAAGTTATGACTTTACAAAATGTCCTGAAAGATCTTTTTCAGGCCCCTCTATTGGGATCTGCTGAGTTAAATTTTTATTCCCCAATTTCTTACGATTTTGATTTTCCAAAAACTCTGGGAAGTAGAAAAATTCAGGAATAAGTTCTTTCACATCATATGGATTATCCATGAGAGCTTGCCAGGTAGCAGGGATGGAATGGAACTGTCGATCTGCACAGTCGAATCTGCATGTGGAAGTTAAAAGAAAACAGCAGATACCAAATGAGAGCAACAAGGCACGAAACAAGACTTCTCAATTCCTAAAGGCTTACAAATGATTACAGCCATGCTTTTCTTAATCTTTATCATCTTACTAAAACAGTTAAAAACCAAATCACACTGGAGGAAAATTTTCAAGTAAATTAAATACAATCTTAAACTTTAAAAAAAGGTATAAATTTACTGAGTAAAATTTGTTACAAGAAGTGGGTGTTTTACTTGGGTATTTGAAAGTCAGCATTTAAATGTAACTAAACAGTATAGTATTAGTACATTTGATAGATATATAGGAATGCTGCTGATTTAGCCCTTCATACATGATTAACTTTTCAAATTCTTCTACTAAAAAAGGGTCAGTTAGGGAAACAGCCCCATAACTAAAGCTTTTATATTTTACTTGCATACACTATTAGCTTAATTTGATTTAATTTTCAATTAATTAATTTTATTTGCATTCCACCATGGGTGCTTAGAGCCTGTGGTAGTTAGAAGAAGCTCAAGTGGAAATGCTACAATTGTACCATCCTTTCTATAATCATGAAAAGGATAAACTCCTTCTATTTCCAAGATCTGTTTAGTAAGTAATGGTTTTGAATCTAACAAGGCAAGTCCATGAAACAAGGAAATAAGTGACATTCATGATAAACCTGACTTTTTTTAATGCCTACTAATTTTGCTGAGGGACAGCTGAGCTCAGCAGAGCTCTGAATCTCATCCCAGACAGAGATTAGGCCACGTGTGGCAGCTCAGCCACATCCAAGAAGAGGCACAGAGTTAACTGAGACAAAACTAAGATACTGCACAATTCATCCACATAGGTGGACAACTGGTGGCTTTAGTGTTTCCTAGTTGTGCAATCATCACCACGATCAATTTGAAAATATTCTCACTGCTCCAAGAAGAAATGCTGTATCTACTGTCTGGGTGCTTTATTTGTTTTGTTGGGGGTTTTTTTGGTATCAGGAATTGAACTCAGAACCTCACACTTGCCAGGCAGGCGCTGTGCCGCTGGGCTATATCCCCAGCCCTAGAAATGCTGTATCTATGCGAGGTGCTACCCCATCACTCTATCCTAACCACTGGTGACTACTAATGTGTTTTCTGTCTTCAGTTTGGTATATTTTGGACAGTTCACAAAATCATGTGGTATGTGGGCTCACGTCTAGTTTTATGTCACTCAGGAAAACACTTTCAGGGTTCAACCATATTGCAGCATGTACTTTGATTTACTCAGAGCTCAACAGGAGCCCATTCCAAGTATGTCTGTATACCTCTAGGCATTGGTAGATGGATGTGTGGGTTGTTTTTACTTTTGGGTTATTATAAACAATTCTGCTAGGAACACTTGTGTGCAAGCTTTGGTCACAGGGTAATTTTATGTTTAATCTTCTCAAGAACTTCTAGAATCTTTTCCATAAAAGCTCTGCTATTTTGAACAAGAAGCTAAGACCTCCTGTGAGTCTGCGCCATGTGTGGGCTGCTGGAGAAGAACCAGATGTCAGCCTTTTCCTGTGAGTTGGTGCCATTTGTGGATTGTGGGGGAGGAGAACAAGAAGTCAAAAAGAAGCAAGCCCTCCCTGTGAATCAGCATCATGTGCAGGCTGCTAGGGGGAGAATCAGACACCACCCGCTTCCACCACACAGGCTGGGAGACAACAAGAGCCACCCCGCATATGGAACCTGCTGATCCAGAGAAACACAGGCTGAGTTGATAGTTACTGAGGTAAAATACAACTTAATACTTGTAGTGTTTAGTGTTTCTCTGACTTTGCAGGCCTAAAGCAGGTAGTCTGATCATCTATTCAGAGCATAACAATATGCACTTTAACATCTATGGGGGAATCTCCTTCTGAAGGTGGTAGCCATTGTTAATTCTCTATTATCTTGTTTTGAAGTCCTGCATCATTTTCACTGTTTTGTTGAGTCTTATTCTGTTTTGTCTTGTTTGATTTTATTATATCCGATTACATGGGCAGCTATTTCAAAGATAACAAAATATATTATAGTAGCCATTTTGGATTTACTACTATCTTGTTTTGAAGATATCAGGAATCAAATTCTCGACCTTTCGCTTGCCAGACAGGTGCTTACACCGCTAAGCTAAATCCCTGGCTCCCCATTGTTTTGTTTTTATTGGTTCTATTCTGTTCTGTTTTGTTTGATTTTTACTATGTCTGAAGGTATGGGCAGCTATTTTGAAGACAACAAGAGGCATTATGGTAACCACTGTTCATTTCCTATTATCTTGTTCTGAAATCCTGTGTCACACAGTTTTGTTTTGATTGGCTTTATTTTGTTTTATTTTGTTTGGTTTTATTCTCTTTAAAATACAAATAAAGCTGGGCGTGGTGGCACACGCCTTTAATCGCAGCACTCAGGAGGCTGAGGTAGGAGGAACGTTGTGAGTTCGAGGACTGCTTGGGCTACAACACGAGTGCAAGGCTGACTTGAGCTACACAAGTGCGACCCTGCCTCAAAAAACCAGGGCCAGGAGTTTGGCTCAGTGACTTAAGCGCTGTCTGCCAGGCGCGAGGTTGTGAGTTCAATCCCTGGTGCTGCCAATAAATAAATAAATAAATAAATAAAACAGTCGATGAAAAGAAAAAAAAAAAGCTCTGCTATTTTGTATTCCCACCATGGGTTCCAATTTCTCAACATGCTCATCAACAACAATTCTTACCCACCTTTCTGATTATAGACATCCTAGTGGGCTTAAAAATGCTCTCTCTCTCTCTGTCCTGTTGGAAACTGAACTTAGGGGCTTGCATGTGCTAGTCAAGTGCTATATCTCAGAACTTAATCCCCAACCCTCCTGTGGTTTTCTCTCTCTCTCTTTTTTTTTTTTTTTGAAATAGGGTCTTGCATGTGGTTCAGGCTAGCTTTGAACTAACTATGTAACCCAGGCTGGTCTCCAACTCATGGAAATCCTCCTTTCTCAGCCTCACAAGTGCTGAGATCATAGGCATGCACCATCCCTCCTATGGTTTTGATTTTCATTTTCCAAATGCTAATGATGTTGAGCATCTTCGAGCATGTTTACTGAATATTTACTTTTTTTCTTTAGAGAAATGTCTATTCATACCCTTAATCCATTCTTAAATTGGGTATTCTGTTTATTATTTAGTTGTAAAGGTCCCTTATCATTTTTTAAATGGTGCTCACTTTCTTACACTGCCCTTTAAAGTACAAACAGAATTGAAGTTTTTTTTTTTTTTTTTTTTTTTTTTTTGCGGCACCAGGGATAGAACTCACGGCCTCACGCCTACCAGACAGGTGTCTAAGCCGCTGAGCCAAACTCCCAGCCCTAGTTTTTTGAGGCAGGGTCGCACTATGTAGCTCAGGCCAGCCTTGTGCTCCCATTGTAGCCCAAACCGGCCTTGAATGCACAACGCTCCTCCTACCTCAGCCTCCCGAGTGTTGGGATTAAAGGCGTGCGCCACCACACCTGGCTCAGAATTGAAGTTTTATAAAATCATTTAATCAGAAAATTATGAAAAGTGGAAAAGACTAGCTTATATTTTCCTGCATCTTATAGGGAAAAAGCACCTGATTATCATGATAAATGGAACATTTTAGTAATGTTCAGTGATTTGGGGGAGTATCTTTTTAAAAAAATTTTTTTATTTTTTAGAGTCTTTTGAAAACTAAGGTTTACTGTATTTAAAACAGGGATAGAGGACCAGGTGTGTTGGTACACTCCTGTAATCCCAGAACTCTGGAGGCCGAGGAAGAATGATCACTGTGAGTTCGAGGCCAGCCTGGGCTCCTCGGTGAGTTCAAGGCCAGCCTAAACTACACAGTGAGACCCTGTTTCAGAAGGAAGGCGGAGATAGGGATAGAGGATACAGGCTAACTGTGTGAGATAGAAGATACACAGAAAGAGAAAAGAGCAGGCAATTGCTTACACAGGTCTTGACTGGGTGGGGGAAGACAACATGGTAATGTTTAAAACTAAGGCAACACAGACAACATATGTATCAGTAGGGAGCTACATGAAGACTGGCTTAGGAACAGAGGGATTCAGGGAGAAGCTAGTTTCCTTAGATTTGTAAGGAAAACGTGATATGTAAGTTAAGTGATGATACTTAATGTATCAACATAGAGCTATTACAGACTTGCTTAAGCACCTGCTGTTAAGAGTCCCTCATTGCGGCTGGGTGTGGTGGCGCATGCCTTTAATCCTAGCACTCGGGAAGCTGAGGTAGGAGGAGCGTTGTGAGTTCGAGGCCCACTTGGGCTACACGCGAGCACAAGGCTGGCCTGAGCTACACAGTGCGACCCTGCCTCAAAAAACCAGGGCCGGGAGTTTGGCTCAGCAGCTTACGCACCTGTCTGACAGGCGCGAGGTTGTAAAGTTCAATCCCCAGTGCCACGAAGGAAAAAAAAAAAAAAAGAGTCCCTCATTGCTCTACGTTGATAAATATTCTTAGGAGGACTATATAGGCATTGCTGCCATTCGACTCTCTACTGATGGCTTAGATTTAGTTCTAAAGCAGATCTGTCTCTGGTGAATTCCTCAAAGCAAGAGGGATTCCAAGAGGAATTCCCAAAGGTACACTGGCCAGTGAAAAAAGACCTCTTAAAAAAAGTCACTTGTTTGAGTCAGTTTGAGTGATTAATTCTCAAACTAGTTTGGCTGTTGTTATCTGAATCAAAACCTAAGGGAGGACGGAAAGGAGGGAGGCAAGGAAGGAGGAGGAGAGAAACAGAAAGGGAGGCAGAGAGGGCAGGAGATAGAAGGAGGGAAGATGGGAGAGAGAGGAGGAGGAAGAAGAGAAGGAAAGGGGAGCAGAGAGGGACAGGGAGGGGGAGGAGACGATGATGATGATGATGACGTGGCTGTTATACATCACAGGATGTCAAGGCATACCATTTTCAACATTAACATACATTGTAAGAAAACAGCTTATTTCCCCCCAAACGTACCTTCCACTCTGCAGCTGGATGTGAAGGGTGGTGAATGGCTCGACACGGATAAGATAGTGCATGACGCCCGCAGGATTTGAATAGTGAGTACCATAATGAAATTTATCAATCATTCCCATAGGATCCTCAAAATTTTCGTACCTAAAAAAAAAAAAAAAATGAGGTGTTTTGTTTTGTTTTGTTTTGTTTTGGTCTTTTTTGAGACAGGGTCTTGCTATACAGTTCAGACCAGCCTTGAGCTCACTTTGTAGCCCAGGGTAGTTTCAAACTTGCAACGGTCCTCCTGAGTCAGCCTCCCAAGTGCTGGGATTACAGGTATGTGCCACCATGCCTGGCAAAAAATGAGTTTTATAAACATAATGGCAAATTCCGTAAGGGGGCTTAGGTTTCTATTGTACTGCTAGAAAAAGAGTTTTGCTTTTTAAAAGAAAATGTCAGCCCTTCTTTATAGAGTTCATTATCAAACTGTAGCAATATTATTACATGTTTTATATTTTAATTTTCTCCTTTCAGGGAGTAGGGATTGAAGCCAGGGTCTTCACGCTCAGCTACATCCCAGCCCTTTTTTATTTCACAATAGTTCCTACTAAATTGCGCAGGTTGAGTTCAAATCCTCCTGCCTCAGACTCCCTGAGTGCTGGGATTACAGGCATTCACCAGCATGTTTAGTTTCATATCATACAAATATATAGAAAAAGTCTTATTCCTTAATGGATTTTTCTAAACAATGTAATATTACCAATACTGGATTCTGAAACTTTTATTTTTTTGAGACAGTCTTGCTATGTAGTGCAGGCTGGCCTTGAGCTGGCAATGGAGCCCAGGCTGGTCTCAAACTTGTGATGATCCTCCTGCCTCAATTTCCCAAGTGCTGGGATTCACAGGTGTGCTTCACCACAAATTTTGTTTTATGTAAACAACACATGTTCACTATGAGAAAAACTAGAAAACACAATTAAAATAGAAGAAATTTAGAACTATAATTCTACCTCCCAGAGATAATGACCTGCCTGTTCTATTGTGTGAATTAATACAGTAGTTTATTATTATTACTTTTTTTTTTTTTGGTGGTACTACAGATTAACTCTGGTGCTCTATCTCTGAAGTCCTCCAAAAAAAGTAGAGAAAAAAATATATAGAATTGAACCCAGGGTGTGCTGAGCTATTTCCCCAATTCTTTTTTTTTTTTTTTTTTTTTTTTTTTTTTTTTTTTTTTTTTTTTTTTTTTTTTTTTTTTTTTTTTTTGCGGCACCGGGGATTGAACTCACAACCCCGCGCCTGCTAGGGCAGGCGCTTAAGGCACTGAGCCAAACTCCCAGCCCTGGTTTTTTGAGGCAGGGTCGCACTATGTAGCTCAGGCCAGCCTTGTGCTCGAGTTGTAGCCCAAGCCAGCCTCGAACCCACAACGCTCCGCCTACCTCAGCCTCCCGAGTGCTGGGATTAAAGGCGTGCGCCACCACGCCCGGCTTATTTCCCCAATTCTTTAAACATTTTTATTTTGAGACAGGATCTTGCTGAGTTGCTTTGGTTGGCCTCAAACTTGTGATCCTCTGGCCTCCGCCTCCTAAATAGCTGGGATTATAGGCATGCACCACTATGTCCAATTCATTATTTTTTATTCATATCATTGTTAAATAACAGATTAGTAATATTAATTTTATATCTTTCAAAATGTTTTTATATCAGATGAACATTTACACATATTTATCAGTACATTATAAAGTCTAAAATACCTGGGGGAAAAGTTTTCCAAAACTAGCTTTAGCATACACTTATTACAAAGTAAAAAGAAATTCTGAGAAGCATCAATTTAAATGTGGTGAAGAAGGAATATCAACAGAACTACAGTTACTTGAAGCACAACCATTGTTTTATGAAAATTTAGTGAAGCAATCATTGGTCTGGCTAACAAAAGTAGTTGTATATTTAAAAAAAAAAGATAACATTTGGTTGGTCATAGCAGAAATCAATAGAAATTCAAGCTGACAATGGATATGTTCAAAACAGTTAAAAAGCACTTACTTTTCTTGCATGATTTTGGCATTTTTATCATTAACTACCCCAATTGGTTTGGAGAGATCTCGAAATACATTGGGGTTATTAAGGTCCAATTCTCCTGACGTATAATCTTGTAAAATCCAGGGAAACTAGGAGAGCCACAGTTTACAATTTAGACATTCCTAATATCCCCATATCTAAGATAAAATGCTTATATAAAGAAAAGAATACTCTCTAAAAACATTTTTCCCTACATATTTTAAATATTTATTCATCTTTAGTTTAATGCTGTTATTTCCTATAAATCCACTGGAATATTTTCAATGAAGGGAAAAAGCTTTTAAATTATTCTTCATGAATTATACTTCTTGAAAACACGAGGATACAAAATGCACATACAGGCAAAAAGTATGTGTGGGTAGGTATACATGGATCTATTTTTATGGTGCTGGGAATTGAACCCAGGGCCTCACACATTAGGCAAGCACTCTCCCACTTAACTATACCCCAGATACTATATATTTTTAAAAAATGAAATATAAATATTATACATACACTTTTGTATATCATAAAACTGTAAGGCAATTCCTTATATGGATTTATATAATACTTACCACAGGATACTGTGCAAGGTCATTATAGGTTCGTCCTGCCATTGTATTTATTTGAATGAGGTAGTCAAAATTTGATATCTCTCTGTTCACCCATTTCTAGACAGCATAAAAAAAGAAAAATCAGAGTAGTTTTTTTGTTTGCTTGTTTTTGTTTCATGCATGACTGGTTTTACTGTTCAGGAAAAAACTCCCATTATTTATTTATATTTTTTTGGGTACCAGGAATGGAACTCATGACCTTGCATTTGCTAGGCAGGTACTTATGCCACTGAGGTATATCCCTGGCCTCTATAACTCCCATTAGTTTTGAGACAGGGCCTTGCTATGTTACCCAGGCTGGTCTTGAACTTGTGAGTTTAAGTGATCCTCCTACCTCAGCCTCCCACATAGCTCAGACGTATGCACCACTATGCCTGGCCCATGTTTTATTTTGTTTTTCCAAGACAGGATCTTGCTATGTAGTTCAGGCTGTCGTTGAACTCACTAGGTAGCCCAGGCTGGCCTCATGGCAATCCTCTAGCCTCAGCCTCCTGAGTGCTGAGATTACAGACATGTGCCACCACGCCTGGTTGGTCCATGTGCTTGCAAAAGAAAATTAATCCCACAGACTGAGAGATATGGGAGACAGGAAGGTACTGTTTGTGAAGAAAATAAGATTTAAAGATAATAGATGTCTGAGTTGAAAGATAGTAGTAACAATTACAAGAAAATATTCAGAAGATGCAAGTTTTACTTTTAAGCAAAAATCTGAGATGAGAAATGAACACCAAAAGCAAGGCATAGGGGTAGGAGGATCGCTGCAAGTTCAAGGGCAGCCTGAAATACACAGGAAGACCCTGCCTATAACTGCCCCCACCACAAGAACACCAAAACAACTTGTCCTACCTGTGTCAATCCTGATGCTTTAAATAACTCCTGTGGTGATCTTGTTCCATAACTATTTGGAGAATTGAGTGATAATAGTCGGCTATATACTTTGTTTCTAACCTAAAAAACACAGCATTAAAGTCAGTCAAGATAAGTTTGGATTATGATCTTGGTAACATAGTGAGATATAATTCATCCTTTTAAAGTATACAATTTAAGTTGTACTTTAGTATATTCAGAATTATGCAACTACTCCATTCATGTTGACCCCAGTTCTGCCTCCTTTATATCTCCTGATCTCTGCTAATCTGTTTTCTGCCTCTAGGGATTTGGCTATTCTGTTTTAGATAAGTAGTTGACCATGGTTTTAACTTATCCACTATCCCTGGTGCTGTGGACTGAATGTGTTCCTTAAAACTTCATGTGTTGGAAATTTAATCCCCAAATTCTTATGCTAATAGCTGTAAGTGGAATCTTTGGAAAGTAGTTAGGATTAGATACGATCATGAGGATGAGGAACGTTGTGATAGCATTAGTGGTTTTTAAAGAAAATGAAGATAGACCCAAATTAACACGTTTTCTCTCTCAGTCTGAGATGCACTCCCTTAGCCTATGGTACTGGTATCATGCCTGTGGACCTTCTAGCTCCAGAACCATAGGCCAAATAAACTTCTATTCTTTTTAATTACTATGTCTCAGGTACTTTGTTATAGCAACAGAAAATGGACTAAAGCAGCTGGTGAAGTCATCTATCTTTTGCAAAACTTATAGTGTAAGGTCATTACACTTTAAATTGGAAAACTTGCTTGCCTGGTTTAAATTCAGTTACGCTATTTACTAATGATCTTGGCAAATCATTTGATTTGCTGCATCTCATTTGCAAACAGTGTAACTTCTATCCTTGAAATGCTGTAAATTATTCAGAGCTATCCAAATGCAAAGTAATAAAATTCACCTGTGAATTTTCCTTGTCTGTAAAACAAAGGGATAATGGGATTTGTCATATCTAATTTCAAGGTTGCTATAAAGATTAGACATTTTATACAAATGTGGTTTAAAAGCTATGAAGTTATACAGATGTTTTTAGAAGGACAGCTTTGGTTAATTACATGACATGGTCTTCCATCAAACACATGTTTTGTGTATTTCTATAAATGAGATTTATTTTTAATAGCAAAAAGGTAGCCTCTCCTTAAATCAGAAAAATGGTCTTTAAAACAGCTGAATCAAGGGCTGGGGATTTAGCTCAGTGACACAAGTGCCTTGCCAGTACCAACAACAACAACAACAAAAAAAACCACTAAAAACATGAATTCAAGGCCAGCCTGAAATACATATTGAGACCCTGTCTCAAAAAAGACAACAACAACAACAAAAAAAAGTAAAACATCTGAATCAGATCATCTGTAAGTAAACCTGGGTCCCGCAGAAGAACAGTGAATGAGTTACTTTCTGTGCTATCTGGGTTCTCTGAGCAGTGGACTGAAGACAGAATTAAACAAGGAAAGATCCAGTTAGGGCAGATGTGTAAGAGAAAACGGCAGAGGCTAGGAAGGTGAGGAGGGCAGTCAGAGGGTGAAACCCGTCTGACCCCCAGGGAATGAGAGAGGGGGAAGGTTCCGGCCAAGTGTTGTAAGGAACAGGTCCAGGTTACACAGCTGTGGCAGAGACGGCACTTGGATCCAGGTAACCTGGCTTCAGAGCCTGTATGCTTAACCACTTATGCTGCCTAAGAATTTACTATATTCCATGAAGGAATAAATGCCCTATTACTGGTGAATTTGAACCCAATCTAATTTAATAAATTCAGACATAATCTTACATATTACATCATAATTGGATATCATGAGGCATCAATTTATAGCAATAGTCTATCAGCTATATTTACATGTATATACACACACAAATCTATACACACACATATGAACTGCAAAGGACCATCCTGCCAACAGTGCAATATAAGCCTCAATAAAAATTCATGTACTGTACTGGTTAGTTCACAAGGTATGTATTTTTTCTCTAATATTTTGTCTTGGCAAGAGTACAGCCCAAAGTTCCATCAGTGTTCACTAGCTGGAAAGTTATTTCTAGCTAATACTTTGAAATTTCCAGAAAGGCAGCATACCTCTTTTTTGAAATTGAGGAAGTAGCTGGACTGGTCAACATGAAAAATCTCCAGGGCTGATCTCCTTAAGTTGTAACGCCGTAAGTGAATCTCTCGAATTTGGGAATGAGGCCACTTGAAATCAAAGCCTACTCCTGGAAACAAAAGACATCTTGTGGCTGAGGTACTGCATAAAGTCACTCATGCTGTGCAGCAAATAAGATAATGCTTTGCTCCTCATGAAAGCATAACTTAGGGAAAGGAATTCTACATTATAAGAACTATTTGTTATATTCATTGGATGTTTAAATTGCTTCTTTTAAAACTATTTCAAAAAATTCTACAGGTATTCTGCTGCTTTGTAGGAGTACAGAATAATTCTGAACACTGTATCTTGGACAAGGCCTGTGTTCACATTTTAATCAGCCTTTTATTTATTTTGTTTTATGTTTTTGTGGTAGTGGGAGTTAACCCTGAGCTTCACATGCTAGCAAATGCTCTTAAAATTTTTTAAAAATTATTTTGAAGTCAGGCATGGTAGTTCATATCCGTAATCTCAGCAATCTGAGAGGCTGAAGCAGGAGGATGGCAAATTCAAGTGAGACGATTATCTCAAAATAAGTAATTAAAAGCCGGGCATGGTGGTGCACACCTTTAATCCCAGCACTCAGGAGGCTGAGGTAGGCGGAGCGTTGTGAGTTCGAGGCTGGCTTGGGCTACAACGCAAGTGCAAGGCCTGCCTGAGCTACATAGTGCAACCCTGTTTCAAAAAACCAGGGCCGGGAGTTTGGCTCAGTGGCTCAAGCGCCTGTCTGGCAGGTGCGAGGTTGTGAGTTCAATCCCTGGTGCCGCAAAAAAAAAAAAAAAAAGTAATTAAAAATTAAAGGACTAGTTCAGTGTCAAGTCCCTGGGTAGAACACTAGGAACAAGAACAGAGAGAGAGAGAGAGAGAAGGAGAGAGAGAGAGAATATCTGGCTAACTCTCTAAATTGCCCAGGATGGATTCCAACTGGCAATCCTCCTGCCTCAACCTCGAAGAGTGCTAGGATTATGGGTAGGCACCACCACATCCAGTTTCATCAGCCTTTCATTATCACATAAGGGATTAGGAGAGAGGCCTGTAGGTATGTATACAAAGGTCTGATAAGATGAAGTCTTTTATAATTTAAAAAATACATTAATAGAAAACAATGAAAGCACTCCCCTTCAACATACTGATAGATAAATTTAACCCCAGATTGACTTTTCATTTTTTGGTTAACATGATAAGACTACAATTTCACTGTTCCATCTTACTGCTTTCTTCTTCTCATTTGGGATTTATTAAACTGAATACTTAATTACTATACCGAAGTTATTTTTTTAGAACTCCTCACCATCTTCTTTTTCAATGCTGCCATCATAGAAGTATATGTGTTGAGTAGTGATTTCTAATTTGCCAGGAATTACATCAATTATTGTGATAAGTTCACAGTCTTCTGTCAATACCAATTTTTCTTTTTGATCCTGTTCTTCTTTCTCATCACTGTAAAAACAAACCAGCAACCAAAAGACCACATAAACTTATTCTGCTTAAATAGAAGAGAGTATATTTAAATACAAATCTCATATCTAAAATCAGTGCCCAAAAAAGAATATCTGAATTACCTATAAGAAACATTCTATTGAATATTAAATTACTTAAATGTTACACAAATATTATCCAATGATTCATTTTCATAAAAATGCTTAATTTTAATTTTATACAGCTCAGTAAAGCTAAATATAATGAAGCTAGCTGAACTGGCAGAGGACAATTGAAAACACAGCAATATCTGTCATACTTTGGTTCTACTCTAAACATGAGCTGAACCAGGGAATACAGAAGAACTGTCATTTTAGCGGTGTTTTGTAAATGATTATTGGTACTAATTATTACTTTTAAAAGTATAAAGCAATTTCTGTATATGACTTTGTGACCTTATACCCATGACCTTCCTAAACCTGCTTGTCTGTTTAAAAAAAAACAAAAAGCAAAAACAACAAAAAAAAAAAAGAGAGGGATTCCTAGATTTCATAAAGACAACTTTCACTTCTATCACTTTCTAATTTTCTTTCTTTCAAAATTGAGTTTGTAAATTGCAATTATTTCTAATTCTACCCAAAACCTTTTATAAAGATTGCGGTGTATACATAGGCACGTAGGAGTTTTTGCAACTGATTATGTTTTAATTTGCAAAGTATTATCTCTAGTTCAGACTGAAAGAAAAGTATTTATTATGAGCCAATGCTTATATTAAAATTTCCTATTTGTTTTCCTGACACTTCCAGAACAAGATTATTTTTCACTCACTTGCACAATAAAAATTTGCAATTTAAAAAAAATAAAAAATAAAAGTATAAAGCGAGACTGTAAAAGTAAGTGAAAAAGAGGGTCACCCCCATAACACTGTCCTGATGAAGGGACTGGTGCTAAACCAAGAGTTCCTCTATGCACACACTAGTCACACATCTTGTCTTAGCTAGCATTTAGCTAGCACTGCACTTCTTTTTTTTTTTTTTTTTTAACAGCACCAGGATCGGCACCGGGATCGAACTCACAACTTTGCGCCTGCCAGACAGGCGCGTAAGCCACTGAGCTAAACTCCCGGCTCTAGTTTTTTGAGGCAGGGTCGCACTATGTAGCTCAGGCCGGCCTCGCACTCACGTTGTAGCCCAAGCCGGCCTCTAACTCACAATGCTCCGCCTACCTCAGCCTCCCGAGTGCTGGGATTAAAGGTGTGC
Source organism: Dasyprocta punctata (assembly GCA_004363535.1). Lineage (NCBI taxonomy): Eukaryota > Metazoa > Chordata > Mammalia > Rodentia > Dasyproctidae > Dasyprocta > Dasyprocta punctata. The sequence continues at coordinate 21,383 of RJWM01021794.1, forward strand.
ACCACCATGCCCGGCTAGCACTGCACTTCTTGGAGGGAGTAACTGCAAAGGGATGGTCATCAGGTGGTTCAGGTGCCTGTAACAGCCAGTGATACAAACAGGAGCGCATACCACTCAGGAAATGTTACCCAAGTAAATATGTAAGCTGTTCGCTCAGACTATTCCACATGTGCCTCATGTTTAGGATAGCAATGACTAAGTCTATTAGTTTCTGGTGGATTTCTATAAAGATGCTCTGCAAGTATCACCAACTTAGCTGGTAATACTGCCACCCTTTGCTTAAAGAGACCTTTTTTTTTTTTTTTTTTTTTTTTTGAGGCAGGGTCACATATGTAGCTCAGGCCGGCCTTGCACTCATGTTGTAGCCCAAGCCGGCCTCGAACTCACAATGTTCCTCCTACCTCAGCCTCCCAAGTGCTGGGATTAAAGGTGTGCACCACCACATCGATAGTTTTTTAAGAGAGCAAAGATTAAGCAGAATTATCATATGACCCATATATCCTACTCTGAAGTATGTATCAAGGTAACAGAAAATGTCACACAAAATGTTGTGCATGAATATTCATGGAAATATAATTCATAATAGCTCAGTAACAGAAATAACCTAAATGCTCATCAACTAAAAAGTGGACAAACTAAATGTGGTATCCATAAATGAAACAGTATTTCAGTATATAAAGGAATAAAGCATTATTTTGGAAATCATCCCAAGTAAAATATGCCAAACACAGGGGCATGTACTGCATGATTTATATGAAATGTTCAAAACAGGCAGAATCCATGGATACACAAAGTAGCCTTGTGACTGCTGAGGCTGCTGGGGGGTGCAGGGTTGCCCTCTGGAGTGACAGAAATGCTCTGAAATTACACAGCAGAGATGACGTATAACCGCTGAATACACTAAGAAATCACTGAATTATATACTGTAAGATGGCAAATTCTGGGGCCAGGGATATGGTTCAGCAACACAGTGTCCACCTGGCAAGCATGAGGTTGTGAGTTGGATTCCCAGCACACACACACAAAAAAAAGACAGTAAATTTTATGTTGTGTGAAGTACATCCTGATTTCTAAAAACAGACCCAAAAAAATGAACTAAAAATGAAGACCTCCCTGTTAACAAAGACTGTGTGTGTGTGTGTGTGTGTGTGTATAATTTTTTTTTTTTTTTTTGGTCTTTTTGAGACAGGGTCTCGCTATGCAGTTCAGGCTGGCTTTGGGCTCAACTTTGTAGCCCAGGCTGGTCTAGAACTTGCAATGATCCTCCTGCCTCAAGTTCCCAAGTGCTGGGATTACAGGAGTGCACCACCACACTTGGCTATTAAACCTTTCTTATAACAGAAATATTAAAGGAAGTCCCTCAGGCTAAGAAGAAATAAATGGCATCAGACGGTAAATGAATGAAAAGAAATAAAGTGCTCTAACATACACAAACAATAATAACACAAAGGGGAGATGAGGAAATATTTTATATATGCTTAGGAGAGAAGTTTAAATTGACAAATTTAAAATACAAAAATATGTCTAAGGCTATTTAGGTCATCTCTTTCTTCAGAGAGGTTTGGTCATTTGTGTGTTTCAAGTAATTTGTTCTTTTCATTTAAATTGCCAAATTTACTGGGATAAAACTGTCATTAACTGGGCACAGTGGTGCATGGCTGTAGTCCCAGCACTTAGGAGGCTGAGGTAGGAGGATCACTGTAGAGTTCACAGCCTCCCGGGCTACACAGTGGGGTCAAAGCTAGCCTCAACTACACAGTGAGACTCTGTCTCAAAAACAAAACAAAACAAAACAAAAAGATTGTCATTAGTATTCCTTTTTAACCACTTTAATTGCAGATATAGCTTTCTTTGACTCCTAATCAGTCTGGCTAGAGGTTTATGTTTATTGCTATTTCTTTTCTTTTCTTCTTTTTAAGAAAAATGGACACAGAAAAGAGAAACAAAAAGCAAAAGAGACAAACAAACAACAAATCTGATACAATAACACTATAGGTTTACAAAATGAGATGGTTGGAACTTGACAGTAGTTATAACATTGCCTATTGCTACTCTCAAAGGGGTAGTTCAGGTTAACAGATACAGACACGCAAAATTGATCTAATCACATGAATATTAACTGTTCTTTTTCAATAGTTAATGCATTTAGTAATATGGTCATTTTTACTATCTTATGTACACCCTTTTATAAATTTATGTCTTTTTCTTTTTCCCTTCCTTCTTTCCTCCTTTTCCCTTGGAATACCTCTTGCTGTGTTTAAAATAACTACCCATATCATCAGGCCTAATATAATCAAACATAATAGTTCAGAATAAAGTCAATAAAAAATAAAACAATGGGCACAGAAAAGAGAAACAAAAAGCTAAAGGGACCAACAAACAACAAAAATAAATGCGATACTGTAACATTATAGGTTTACAAAATGAGGTGGTTGGAGTTTGACAGTGGTTGTAACATTGTATATTGTTACCTTCAAAGGGGTTGCTCAGATTGACAGATATAGACGTGTAAAACTGATCCAATCATATGAGTATCAACTGTTCTCTTTCAATAGTTAATGCATTTAGTAGTATAGTCATTTTGACCATCTTATGTATACCCACATATAAATCTGTCTTTTTTCTTTTTCTTTCCTTCCTTCCTCCTTTCCCCTTGTAATACCTTCTGTCATCTTCAAAATAACTGCCCATACCATTGGGCCTAATATAATCAAACAATATAGTACTGAATAAAACCAATAAAAGATAAAACAATGGAAGCAATACATAGTAATACAACATTGATTTCTTTTTTTTTTTTTTTTGCAGCACCAGGGATTGAACTCACAACCTCACACCTGCCAGGGCAGGCGCTTAAGCCACTGAGCCAAACTCCCAGCCCTCAACATTGATTTCTATAATGCCTCATATTATCTTCTAATCAGTTGCCTATATCATCTGTTATAATACAATCAAACAAAACCAAATAGGTTAAAATCACTCAAAACAGAACAATGAAAGCAATACAGTGTTTCAAAACAAGGTGATTAAATATCAATAAAGGCTATCTTAATGTATTTTGTTATCTTTGGAATTACTATCTATATCATCATATATAATAAAATTAGATGGGTCGAGGTAGAATAAGATCTAACTATACAGCTCATTGAAGACATTACTGGACTCAAATTCCGATGATGGGTTATTTAATTGTCTGTCCCACTCGGTGTTAACCCTCTGCTGCTATTTCTGGAGCTGTGGACTTTTTTTTATCTCTCTCTAAAATGTCCTTCAGTATTCTTTGTAGGGTTGGCTTGGTTGTCATAAATTCCTTTAGTTGTTCTTTGTCATGGAAGTATCTTGTTTCTCTGTTGATTTTGAAAGATAATTTTGCAGGGTACATCAATCTGGGTTGGAAGTTGTTTTCTTATAGGGTTTGAAATACTTCACTCCAAGCTCTTCTTGACCTGATGGTTTGTGTTGAGAAGTCTGTCGTAATTCTGATGGGTTTTCCTTTGTAGGTGATCTGTTTTTTTTTTCTCTCATAGCTTTTAATATTGTTTTTGTGTTGAATTTCTGGGATCTTGATTATTATATGTCTGGGTGTGGGTATACTTTGGTTATGTTTAACTGGAGTTCTATATGCTTCACTTATCTGTAAGTCTCTTCCTGTTCTCATGTTTGGAAAGTTTTCTAAAACTATTTCTGTAAATAGGCTTTTAATTTGATTGGTATTGACCCCTGCTTTTTCATTCACACCTTTAATTCTTAAGTTATGTTTCTTTGGGTTGTCTTGCAGCTGGTGTATTGTTACTTCCAGGTTTCTTGTTATTTTTAAGAGATCTTTCCTTTCTTGATCATAAGCTGTAAACCTGTCTTCAAGGTTTAAAAGTCTATCTTTAGTTTCCTTCAGGTGGTTTTGCCAACTTTCATTGGATTTTTTGAATTCCTGGTAATCTCTTTCAGTCTGTTTCATGTATTCTAAATCTTTTTTGTATTGTTTATTCCAGGTTTCCTTCGTTTTCCTATGCTCCATTTTTTCATTACTTAGCAGATCTTTTATTATGTTTTTCATTTCTTTAGTTGAGTCAGCACTTCTGCTCTAATCTCTTTTATGACCTCTTGAAGTTGTTTTTTTACTTCTGTTGCCATCACCTTAGAAACTTCCGTTGTGGGACTCCCGATCTCCTCTGCGTTTGCATTTCCTGGATTTGCTCTGCTTGAACTGGAGGCCAGAGACTGCCCCCTGCTTTTTTGTCTTGACATTATCCTTCGTTCCCCTGGGTGAATTGGTACTGGGGACCCAGGCACTCCCTGCATTGGCCACAACCTCTCCGAAGTGAGACTGGTTCCTCCAGCTGGGGCCGACTATGGATATCTGATGGTTGCCACTGGGGGCGCTGTTACAGCGCTATCCATTGCCTTTCCCCAGCCTGCCGTGGCGCCACAATGGCTGGTGGGGTGCACCTAGGGGTCGGCCGCCGCCTGCGAACCTGGGCCGGTGAACCAGCCACCCGCGGATTCTCCGCAACAACCCTGGAGAGCGCGCAGAGTCGCCATCTTCAGACCAAGTCTGTCACCCGCAGTGACCCTCCAAGGTGGCCCCCAGAATGCGTGCAGGGACAGGGCTCAGCCTGAGCAACCTCTGCGGGTCCGCGCCCAGCCAGGAGTCCCAAGCCCAACTCCAAGATGTCTCACCACTTATCTCTCCCTCATGCGGGAGGATGAGAACCTCCACTCACGGTTCAGCAGGTCGGCTCCCCCGTTCACTGTCGCTCTCCGATGCCATCTCGCTGGGCTGATGGCTCCAGGTTCGCAGCCGCTGCGGTCTCAGCTCTCCGACTGTGCGTCCCCAGGTTCCAGGAACACCTTTCACAGAGAGGGTCCGGCTCCAGGCAGAGGCGCCGCCAGTCACCCTATTGCTATTTCTTAATAACCAAACTTTTATCTTTTTCTGGTTTTCCCTTCAGAGATTTCTGCTTTCACCTTGAAGCTTGCTTTTGATCTTATTGTTTCATGCTGTACATTTATTTATTTATTGCTGACGATGGGGGGAAATCCAGGGCCCTGGGCAAGCTAGGCAAGGGCTCCACACAGAGCTGCACCTTCAGCCCCTGCACTGCACATTTCTATTGCCATGGTTTGAACCTTAAATATCCCAATTGTCCCCAGGGTGGCAATATTCAGAGATGGGGCTGTTAGGAAGTGACTGGATCATGGGGTCTCTGACCTCACAGATGGATTAATCTAATTTTGGATTCATAGCTTAATAGGTTTGGGGCAAAGTCCTTTTTATAAAATCTACTCTCTCAGTGCTGCCCAGAAGCTGTGAGGTCAGTAGCTTTACTCCACTGAATGGTCCTGGCCAGAGTGTTCTGCTTCATCACAGCCTAGAATTAACAGTCAAGTGACCACTAACTGAACCTCCGAAATTGTGAGCCAAAATCAATCTTTACTTCGTTTAGTTGATTTTCTTAGGTATTTTGTCAGTGACAGAAAGACAACACTACCTTAAACACATCTTTAGCTATATCTTACACATTTTTTTTTTATTATCTTGCTGTTACATATTTTCTAATTTCAGTGTCCAGCTCCAGGTACTCTCAGTTCTAAGAAGCCTTCCTCGATAATTTCAGCGAACTCTGACAGATTTGCATTAGCAGTACATGCTGGACCATAGAAGTACACAGTTAGAATTTCAAGTAAATCCACAATTCTGCAATCTCAATTCTTAAGATGAAATAACTAAAAAGTCTTTGCAGTAGTCATACATACGTATTTACTCTGGCTGTTACGTCCTCTTCAAAAAGTTCTAATCTATCCTCCTCCATATCACTAACCTTCACTTGTTTTGCTACTTCCAAAAGCAATGAATCACTGGAAGGCTGTGAGTGCTGGATACCTGTTTAAAGATAAGAATATCTACTAAACACATAGTAAACAACAAAGCAAAACAAACCAAATCATAAAGAAAAGAACAGTATTATACTCCTATAATTTCCATTAACTACACAATAATATGTGTATTGCAAGTAAAGAAAGTACATTAATATAGAATAATCTATGATGCCTGATGGTGATTTTTAAAACACATGTGATGAGAGATATAAATGTATTAAAATATGTGAAATATTTTTGATGATGGCACTGTTTCTGAAATAGGTCAAATAGTTGGGTACAGTGATGCCTCCCTGTAATTCCAGCACTCAGGAGGCTGAGGCAGGAGGATGGCTGTAAGTTCAAGGTCAGCCTGAACTATATACTGAGACCCTGTCTCAAAACAAAAATAAACAAAAAAATAGGTTACTCTACTGACAGCCTGATAAAATACAAAACTAACTTTATGTACATAAATGACACTCTCCATTATTCATACTTAATTATAGTTAATTCTGAAGCATGCTGGTAATGAACCGAAAGAATCATTCTCACTGTATTAATAAAATTATTTTTATTATGCATTTGTAAAGAAATACTAGGGAAGAATATATGACAAATTGTCTTCAATTGGAAGATAAAATACAGACCAAGAAATAAAGTTTTACTTTCTGGAACACATGGTATTTAATCAGTAATTCTATTATAGCATCATAAACAAAACATTTTGGGAAAGCAGGGCTGTTACAATGAAAAGAACATAAGCTGTGACATGATAAACTTAGCTTCAGATTCTGTTTTGCCACTTTCTAGCCACAGGATCCCATGAATTTATCTTTTCCCTTTTTTGTGTGGTATTGGAAATTGAACCTAGGGCCTTGATCATACTGGTAAATACTCTGCCATGGAGCTACATTCCCAGCTGCTCCCTGCCTCCTTTAAACATTTTTCTTTTGAGAAGAGGTCTTCCTAAGTTGCCCAGGCCCACCTTATACTTGTGATTCTCCTGCTGCAGCCTTCTGAGTAGCTAGAATTACAGGCAGGTGCCCCTGCATATGTTATCTATGTTTTAAAGTTGAAAGGAGAATTTATCACAGAGTTGTTACAGATACAAAAGGTAATATACGAGATAGTAAATGTAAATAGTACCTTTTATTAATAATAATTGACTTCCTCAACTATCTTAATTGGTATGAGAACAACAATGCAATATATAACTTACAGGTAAGAAAAATTCTATAGATTTATAAATAAACACATTTCATTTATGGGAAATACTAATTCATACTAACATAAGACTGCAAGTAACTATAAAAAACACTATAAACAAAACACTATAAAGAAGATTACCTTTCAACTTCTCAAATGGTATCACAGCTCAGATATATAAAATGTATTAACCTATTTACAGTTGCATTTTTCTGTGTAAGTCTGCTTTCAACACTTTCTTCTACCTAGTCCATAATTTTCCTAGAACATGTTGGTAACTGTTCCTACTGCACAGGAGTCTTTCATGAGCTCCCAATTTAAAAAAACTGTTAGAACATTTAGTTAAACAAAGCACATAAGAATGCAACACAAGTGAAAAAGCAGGAAGTCCAGACACATCTGATACAAACAGAGTTGACTTCATGTAGATGAATGACACCACTCCATGAAAGACTGGTCAGATTGCGGTGGTAGGACTGGAGAGCAGGGGGCCAGCTGGGAAATCTGTAAATTTGGGGAAAGACAGCCCCCAACTCAGTCATGACAACAGCAAAGGAAACAGAAATTAGAAAAGAACATTCCAAGGATGTGTAAGAACAAGAATCAACATGCACCTAAAAATCTATCATGGATAGAGGATTAAGAGAGGTGAGGGATGATAACATTAAGGATTTTAATTTGAACAACTAATATGTGAAGACATTGATAACTAGAATACAAGATAGAAGAGAAACAGAATGTAGGAAAAATGATACATAAATGAGAAAAAATAACTAATTTAGCTTCAGAAATATCAATCACACAGAGGCTGTAGAGGAGATAAGCCCACAGGAGAAAGCACCATTACACACACAGTGGTGAAGCCTGAAACAACTCAGAGGAAACAGAAAAAAGGCAAGATGATAGACATGGATCTGGGAACACCGCCATTTAAAAGGTCAGAAAAAAGTTTTAGGAAAAGAAAAAAGACAATAAAACTGATACGAAAGTAAGAAGTGACACAGTAGAGCTAAGAAAGAAATACATTTATGAGAAGAATAACTATTAAATGCTTCAACAGAAGTACAAAAATCAGGAGGAAGCAAAATATTGTGTAGTTAACTCAGAAATGTACATACTGCAGGGAACTGTACATGTCTTAAAACCTGAAGCTGCAGACTTTTTACTGTCTCCATTTTCACAAGAAATACGTGATAAGCCGGGCATGGTGCATGCCTTTAGTCCCAGTACTCTGAAGGCTGAGGTAGGAGGAGCGTTGTGAGATCGAGGCCGGCTCAGGCTACAACATGAGCGCAAGGCCGGCCTGAGCTACAAAGTGCGACCCTGCCTTGAAAAACCAGGGCCAGGAGTTTGACTCAGTGGCTTAAGCGCCTGCCTGGCTTAAGCGACTTCCTGACAGGTGCGAGGTTGTGAGTTTGATCCCTGGTGCCGTAAAAAAAAAAAAAAAAAGAAAAAAAATACGTAATATTTTTCTTCGCTGTGGTTTTAATGTCACCATTATCCTCGCAGTCAATTTGTAAAATAGGTAATGAGAAAAACTGAGACAAAAAAAGAAGAAAGGATATTGATTTTCCTGGATATAAAACACCTGAGATCAAGAGGAAGGGACACAAAATTACACCTGTATGCATGTCTAGGGGGGTAAAATGGGGAGAAGGAATTTCTTGGGGTAGGATTTCTTGGCAAATGTCAGCACAGTGATGTGGGATTCTACTTCTTAAATAATTACTGGACTGATATCATTCAGTAGCGAAAGTATACTAGTCTCAGGATACTAAAAGGGAAGCAAAGCTATATATAATTGGTTGTTGCTATGTAAGATACATCAAAAGTTGGTGGTTGTATCATGGACAAGGATACTATTTTTCATTGAGGAAAATCACCTTTTTTTTTTTTTTCGTACCAGGGATCAAACTCATAACCTTGCGCCTGCCAGGCAAGTGCTTACACCACTGAGCTCAATCCTGGGTCAGAAATCACTTACTATTATCTGGCTTATTTTAGAATATAAAATGCTGAAGACAGACAACATGGCTTTGATTATATGGTAAAATTATTGGCCAATATGTTAAAACATTAAGATCTTTAAAAGTTGGCACTCATTTCATCTATAACCTAGTCACTGAATGCAAAGTACAGAGGTAAAACTAACTACAAGCTAGCATACAGATAAATGCCAGCGGCTTCACAAACAATATTTTGAGTACAACCTATCTTCAAAGAAATGAGAGATGAGACAAGTGAGATGGGTAGAAATAAAGGGTTTCATTAGGAGTTGCACAACACCCTTAAAATCTGTTTTGAAATATTGCTAGGGTAACATTGTATTTTATTACATTTTATTTATTTTATTTTACTTTATTTGTGATCCTGGGGACAGAAACCAGGACCTTGTGCATGCTAGGCATGGAGCACCCAGGTTAAGTATTCTGAAGTATTAGTCCATCAAAAACATTAAAGGTTTACTTAGATTGGTTTTTTTTGTTTGTTTGTTTGTTTGTTTGTTTGTTTGTTTTTTGAGATAGGCTCTTGCTATGCAGTTGAGGCTGGCCTCGAACTCACTATGTAACCCAAGCCAGCTGCAAACTTTCAGCCATCTTCCTGCCCTTAGCCCCTCAGCCTCGGGGTGCTAGGATTTTATTTCAGTCCTCATCACAGTCTGGAAAGTTTATATTTGTAATAAAATGGAAAAGTTATTGGAATTTTAGCCAGTTTTTAAATCTACTTTTAATCTACCACTTCCAGTGCAACCCATGGCAAGATAAAAGACACTAACATGTATTTATAATTATGGGGAGCCAAGGGATCCTGAGTCCAGCCAAGATGAAGGTTCATCAGAACAAAGGCCCAGCCCAGATTTTATTAATTTGTGAAGAAAGCAGTAGTTTGAGAATAAGTGACTGTGAGAATGGCAGGAAACACCTGAGTATTGTGAGTTGGGCTGTGGAGGAGGCCTGAATTCACCTCTGCAATATGCAGAGAGACCTATCTGCACAAGACAACTGAGGTAGCATTTAATGTTTATGGGGTGGTACTACAGCTCTTATGTGTAACGTTTTCTGCCCTGGGAAGTCATAGCCTCTGATCTCAAGCCCGAGCCCAGCTGACAGCCCTGGAGTGGTGGCTCTGCATCTCTCCTCTGGCTCAAACATGTTTGGGGAGTCACAGGGCGGGGAAGTAGCAAGTGTCATCCCCTTACGCATCAGTACTTCAGTCAGCCCTGTTTATGTTGCTGAGAATCAACTGAAAGGAGAAGGAAATGGCCTAGCCAGCTCCATACATATCAGGACATGGAGACAGGGCCAGGTTTAGCCAAAGGGGAGGTCACTGTTCTTTGTTCAAGGAGAGTCGTCCAGGTGATCCTCCACCATGTGCCACCATTCCTGGCTTAGAATCAGGTTATAAAAGAAAGACTAAAGGACTGCCAAGAATTTTTTTTGTTTTTTAGAAAGTTTAGCTATGCTGCCAAGGCTGGTTTTGAAGTTGTGATTCTTCTGTTTTAGCCTCCTAAGTAGCTGGGAATACAGATGTGTACTACCACATCCTTTTTTTTTTTTCTTTTCCTTTTTTTTTCCATATTGAAGAATTCGATTATATCTAACATTAGTCTAAAGGAAAAGACAATATTCCACTATTAGAGACACAGTTCATAAGAAATTCAATATAATTTTATAATTAAACACCAGGGATTTAGCACAGTGGCGCAGTGCCTGCCTGGCAAGCATGAGATCCTGAATTTGATTCCTGGTACCCCTCCTCTCCCGCCACCAAAAATATATTTATAATTATATTTTTTGTGAAAGTTTTACCAAAGGAAATATGAGGTCATTTTAGATTTAGCCCAAATATAACAGCAATGAACACATGTAAAATTTAAGTATCAACTATAAAACATCACTCTTCCTTTATAAATTAACATTTTAAAAACAATTAATGAGCTGGGTGTGGTGGCACACGCCTGTAAACCCAGCACTCAAGAGGATGAGCCAGAAGGATCGTTGTGAGTTCAGGACCAGCCTGGGCTACAAAGTGAGCTTAAGGCCAGCCTGAATGGCACAGTGAGACCCTGTTTCAAAAAGACAAATGAACAAATAGATAAATAAATAAATAAAATAATTAATGAAACAATACTAGCCCATCAACAATCTTGTCTTCAGCAGTTAATTAAGCAGTCACTGGAACTCACCCAGGTTATCTCTCAAGGCACTAGCTTCTTCATGAGTTTTGAAATGATAGTTCGGTATCAGTTTAAGTCTCATGCGGGAATAATTTTCTACATTAGCTAGTTTCCAATGAATTGGATTTTGTTTCCTAAAAATATAATAAGCAAACAAAATAGTTAGGTTAAAGTTACAAAGATTGGTTGATTAAAGTAGTGTAAGAAATTATCAAGTATTAGCCAGGTGGGGTGGCATTCACCTACAACACCAGCACTATGAGAGATTGAGGCAGGACGACAGCAGGTTGAGCTCAGCCGAGGCAATTTAGCAAGATCCTATCTCAAAAACAAGCAAGCAAGCAAGAAGGCAGGCAAGCAAAACAAACAGAAGTGCCAGGCATGGTGGTGCACACCTGTAGCACTTGGAGGCTGAGGCAACAGAACAGCTGCAAATTTGGGGCCAGTGTGGGGCTACACAGGGAGTTCAAGGCAAGTTTAAACTACATAGTGAAGGGTCAGCCTGTTCACTTGGGTTGCAAGAAAAGAAACTTCACAGAGGGTCAGCCTATTCATGCTTGAGCTGTAAGAAAAGAAACTTCCCAGTACTGTTCTAACCACAAAAGTCAACCCTGCCCAGGAGAGCACCCAATGACGACCATGTCACACTCTGCCACTCACACCTAGCTCACCCGCAGATCCGCCCTGGCTGTTCTAGCCCATAAGCACATCCCTGCCTCCCCAAAGCAACCCTTAAAAACCCTTTCCCCAAGCCAAGTGGCGGCTGTCTTAGTCCACAAGGCAGCACCTCCTGCCTAATAAAATTTCTCTCTCGTGGTAGAGTGTCTGGTCTGGTTTTGCGTGGGTTCTGGCCCATCAGATAGAGACCTGTCTCAAAATGACAAGCCCAAATCTCAAAAGAACAAACAAACAAAAAAACCCCAAGTATTTATTTGTTTTAAAACGTTCATACTGATTATCTCATTTACTTTTGCTTTATTTTTTGGTTGATTATCTCATTTAATATAAACACTAAAGAGAATTAAAGTGAGTGTGCATAGCTATGTTTATACAGGAGGAACCCAGGATGGCTATTATTTGCTCTGCTATGCGAGGTTTACAGGTAGCATAAATCGGATCTGAAGGGGGACTTTCAAACTTAGAGCCTACTGCTTTAGTTTTTCACTGTCAAATGGAAGTTCTCAAGTAACTGAACAGTGAGTTTATACTTCCAAACACAGTTTAAAAAAATAACTTTACTAAAAATAAGGACAAGTAAAAATGAATCCAAGATATAACAGTTAAGACTATAAAGTTCTTAGAAGCCAATTTTATAAATGGGCAAAGAAACTGAGTGGACAATGGGAAGCAGACTAAGGAATGAAAGGAAGGAGGGAGGCAAAAGGGGACGAGAATTTAAGTGTGTTATGTACATGCACCACTTCACCATGATGAATATCATCATTATGTACTGCAAACATGGACCGATAATGTTGGGGTGAGAGGCCGCAACCAGAAGCAAGCCAGCCTGCCTCCCTGGTGAGTCTGCGCGACCTCCACCGCGCGGAACCCAGGGGGAGAACTATGCGCCTTCTGCGAACCCTCCATGTTGGGGCGAGAGGCCGCAACCAGAGGCAAGCCAGCCTGCCTCCCTGGTGAGTCTGCGCGACCATGCGGACTCCAGGAGGAGAGAAAGAGTGGTGTCCCATAGGCCTGCTGGCACGCGGGCTATGAATCAAGGGCCTCTTCCCCCACCCCCAGCATCCTGCCTGCCCGGAGGACCTGCTGGGTTCATGACAACTGGGTTACAAATACTTGTATTGCTGGATTGTTTTGCAGGCCTGGTGCCCACAGTCTCAGCATTTCTTGGGTAGGTAGATGACATTTTCTAGTGTGGCAAATAGGTGGGATTGTCCTCTGTCTTGTCTTTGAGCCCCAATATTATTGTCATTGGTTTGCTTAATTTTGTTTATTTTTTGTTTCCTTTTTTTTTTTTTAATTTCACATCCTGTTTTTATTGGTTTTATTGTGTTTTGTTTTTGGTTTGTTTTTGCTATGCCTGATGGAATGGTCAACTATTCTGAAAGTAACAAGATACAATATAGTAGCTAT
>RJWM01021795.1:0-34700 GCA_004363535.1 Dasyprocta punctata
TAAGTAAAACTTGAACATATACTTGATTCATTAAGTATCTGCTTGACAAAAGGAAAAAGATTAGGGGTATATTTATTTTAGTTGTCAGCAATAAATGTTTAGGAACATAACGTCTTCCTTCCAGAGCTGAATGTTGGCTCTAACTGCATTTGTGCATTTTGGACAAATTTTTTTAGCATGCTTGAACAAAGGTCAAGGAAAACCATGGTCTATACCTAGTGGTTCCACCGGCCAGCTGACAGAAGTTCTAACAAGAGCTGGGGGTGGTGACATACCTGTAATCCCAGCTACTCAGAAGGTTGAGACAGGAGGACTGAGAGTTCAAGACCAGCCAGCGTGACTTGGGGAGACAGTGTCTCAAAAACAAATAAGCCACAAAAAACAAAAAACAAAAACAACAACAACAAAAAAAAAAAAATTTAGTAAGACAGTTGGAGTCTTTAATTCTAATTTTTACATCTATACTCACATAATAAGAAAATCTTTCATTATTATGTGGCATTCTAATCTGTCAAAGTATAGCATGGAATTTATAGACCTTGGGATGAATCATTTTTCTGCAGAAAAGTGATGAAACTGTATTCACTTTCATCGGCCATTTTCAAACACTAAGGCAACTATTTTTTAAAAACTGGAAAATCTCTGTTTGGGCTTATTTCAGTAATCACTGAAGATACTAGTAAACAATCATTTCTATTTTAGATGGGAGAACGCTATGTAAGGACAAAATATTTCTGTTGTTGTTTTCTGTATGTCATCTGGAATGAAAATTTTCTAACGATGAATAAATTTTACAAAAATCTCTTATTAAGCCAATGTTTATTGAGCTTTTCACAATTTGGTAATGTAAGTTTAAGGTCTATTAACTCTTTTCTCAAATGTTTAGAACTCATGACATATCTGAAAGGCGAATTTGGCATTAAACCAACCCTTTACCATTGAAGGCTCTGCAGAGCCAATTTATCATATTCCCGGAAGAGTAGGTTGTGTTCCTCTTCGCCTCGAACATCATTAACAACCCTGACAGCGAGGCACTAATTCCAGAATCGTCCCCGTTGTTGTTGACATGTAAAGCAGAAAGGACCGAGCCTGACTGTCAGATGTCAAGCTGTAGTTTCATCACTGACAAATAAAAATCCTGCACGATTTGACTTGTAAAGAAGGGCCCAAGTGATCAGAGCAGTGTAGGTCAGGAAGAAAAAAATCAGAAAAACATGATTATGGCAACTTTTCTGAATCTGTTTTTTTTTTTTTTTTTATGTCATAAAGAAGAACCGGAGAAAACAGAAGTGTAAATAAAAAGAACAAGGATGCTGAAGGAACAAACAATAACAGAAAATTTTAATATCCTGAGAATTCCATTTCAGTCTTCTTTTGTCTTTTACAGAAAGGAGACCCCATCTCCCCAGGGCAGCTCATCTGTTCGAGGCTGGGGGCCTTCCTCCGGATGAGGGTCCCAGCTCTTCACCTTAGCTCCAAAACGAGGCAAGCATTTGGATCCTTTTCCAAATAGAGAGCTTTGATAACTTCTGTCAAAGAACTCAAACATAGACTACTTTTTTCCCCAAGAGTCTTCTTTAATTCTTTAATTACAATCTTTCTTTATCTTTGTGAGTACCAGGTGATAAAAGACATTGCTGGTTGCTAACTCAGTATCTGTTTTTCCTACTTTTCTTCTTAATAAAACCCTGGTATATTAATTTATTAATTTTCCCTTTTTTCCCCCCTGCTTTCTTAACCTCTTCCTCCCCTACCACACTGTGCAGTTTAAATTGGCCATGTGGTAGCTGGGAGTCACTGATGTGTAAGCAGAAATTGCTAGGTGGAGCTTCTAAGCAAGCCCTTTAGCAATGAGAAGCATATTCAACTTGTAACTCTGCTCTTTGTACTCCTCTTCTTCCTGCTCAAAATGAGGTCCTGGAGTAGAGCGATCATGTGGGGATGCTAAGGGTACAGGCTCACCTTGTGGGCATGCTGAAATATGCAAAGACTGCATTCATTACCTGCTTCTTGGGGTCATACTACTAGCTCAGGATAGCTTTTGTCCAGACTTGTGGTAACAATAAAAACAGCATTAACAGTGCCCCACATTTGTCTAAGTTCCTCCTTTCCATTTCCTGTTACAGACAAGTTCACTTCCTACTCCAGGAATATTTTCAGAAAATTCAGAAGCAGAAAAACATTAGAGTCTTTAATGAATGGTATTTCCCCAGGCTAACTTGCTTAATTATGAGGATGTTTAGTTAATATACAAATTATGAAGCTTGAAATAATTGGCTCTGATCAGCATCCTCATTATTATCATTAAAGAGATTTTTATTCAGAACTCATTTGCATGAAGAAGCTTGCTTGGCTGTTTACCTGGTGAATGGCTTTGTATGCTGGGAACCACTCTCAGACTTGGAAATCATTAAGGAAACGGTTTATAAATGAGTGACTTTCTCCGAGCTGTCTCAGCAGGTTGAGGTTGTTTTCGTGAGGGTTGTGACAAATAATCTTTAAGTAAGACTAGTTATTTATGAATATTTTATATGCTTTAATATCTTTCTATAGCAAAGCAAATTCAAAGTTGTCACATCATTACATCGTTTATAATAATGTCATTCTCACTGATTCCCATGCGCTTGCTGGAATGGGGTAGAAAATGATGGAGTTACAGTTAGCAAGCTGGGAATTTCTCCTCACTCTGGGGATGCCCACGGGTGTTTCACATTGTGAATATCATCTGTTCTGTTTCTTGAAGCAGAAAAAAAAAGTTGACAACTGCTTTATACACAAAGAACAAAACCCCTTAATGAGTACATTCGGAGGCGGCGGCTGATTCTCAGTGGGCGTGGGGGTGGGGGTGTGGGGACCAACCCTCAGGGACAGATCATTATCTCAAGGGCAAAGGCTTGGAGGTTTTCTGTGTTTACAAGAAACGGTGTGAAATAAAAACACTGAAAAACATTTCTGTAGAACCTGCATGCAATAAGTCTCTTTCCAAATAATTGGTCTCTAAGTCCAAATAATTAATTGGGAGTGGTGATCTGAATTTTCACTGAATTGAGATGTCTTAGGAGACTGTGTTCAGGTCCAGTGGGAGCAGATACAGTGCTTGTCTTCCTGGCCTTTGGACTTCACGCTCCTTGTGCCATGGTCTCGTCCCCCACCTCTCTCTTCTGCTGACTCAGACTCTCACCTGGAGCCCATTTCCATTCATCTGTGTAAACCCTGGCTAATTCCCCTGTGCTGCCACTCCATCCTGGGCATTACATAAATTTGTATTTCTTTCTAATTTGTATTAGTTGGAATTACTTTCAGTTGCAAACAGCAGTGAACCTTCAAATAATGGTGGTTTAAATAACATAAAAATTTAATTCTCTTCCAAGTAAAGTGAGTCCAGTGGGAGTGAGTCAAAGACTGGAAAATTTCTTTCTAGTTTTCTGCTTAAACATTTTGTGGAACGGTCTACGCGTCCACATTTAAGGTAAAACAGAACCTTCCTGCTTTTCAAGAGGGCTTCTAGTAAGTGCTATGCACCACATAGGTCTTAAGTCATTAGCTGGAGCTTTTGGTCGCTGCTGTCGAGGTGGGGCTGGGGGTGGCAGTGGGGGTGGTTTCTCACTAAGTTGGCAGCCTGGAACTTGCCAACCTGTGGCGTCAACCTCCCTCACAGCTGAGGTTGCAGGCAAGCATCACCACATCCAGCTAGCCAGAATTGCTTTACATGGTCACTCCAGCCTGAAGGAAGCCTGAACAAGAAAATCCTATGTTTGGGTGTGTGGCTGCCTTGAAAGAAAACAGTTAGGACTCTGCTAACAGGTAAATGCAGAGTGACTACTGAGAAACAGTGAATCGTCTTGCTGCCAGGGGTGAATAACCGTAATGGAGGGCATGGCTGTTTGTAAATGCACTGATCTCAACATATGGGCTGTAACCTTTGTCCCACTTAGCGCTTGAAGTGCTTTCTTCACTTCCAAGGGATTTATGGAAGCCAGATGGTGACCAGTTACCAGCCATCAGGGTTTACATTGTCTCCCTGCTTTTGTTTGTCTTATTTTATAGATGAAAGGGCTTTGATTTATCTCTTTTGCTCCCAGGCCTCATTCTGTTTATTGAAATTGCTTTTCAGATAAGATACACCTCTCCTTCGCTTGCCATATTGGATAATGCCATACTTGCTTATTTCTCAGAAGTGTTCTTCGGGGTGAGTCCCTTGTAGGGATTTCAATCACCTTATCATGCCAGGTATTAAAAAGTTCTGGTTTCTGTCTAGAGAAGGAATAAAAATATCATGGCAGAGAAAGTAATAAAAAAGAAAAGATTCCTCTATTACCTCCCTGCTGCATAAAGAATGCCACATTAGGGATCAGTAGTGGCAATTACTAGACACAGACTACTCTTTTCTTTCAGAGACAGTGAGGAATGTCCCAGAATCCCTGAACACCTCACCATCCGGTGACAGCCTCCCACTTATCCAGGAAGAGTCATAGTAGGATGAGAAATTAGAGAATTTTATTCCAAACTTCCTGAATTCTCCTAGCAGTAAGTTTCAGTATTTAAAATATTGATTAGCAGTAGTTCTGCTCTCACAAAGAATAGGCTTTCAGGCATAGATTAAAGTATGAAGAAGTAGTAAATCTGAAAGCAAAGTTATGAAACAAAAGCAAACTCATACTTCCATCCAGTAATCTCAGTGGGACCTCCAAGATCACATAAGGGAAAAATATGTACTTCCCAACCTTCTGAACGTCAGATATGCTGAGCTCTTGCTCTCTGAATTTGAAGAATGAATTCTGAAGAACAACAGAAGTTGAGTAGGAAAATGTTGGTGTATAGGGATGAAGATTAGGAATAGCTCCCAGGAGACAGAAGGGGTCCTGGATGAGCTTCCCTGGAAATAAAGATAAGACAGCTAACCATAAAGAATATAAAAATAATTCTTTTTCTCTGATTCACTCGATTACAGAAAGAATCACAGTTGTGCAATTTATGTTGGACATTTGGGTGAAATTGTTGTCTTTAGGAGATTTTGCTATTCTGAGAGAGTATTTATTGTTATCATTTGTTATTTTAGATCTTACCATCAAGTTCATGAGTCATTGCAATAAGAGCAGAGAGATCCCGAGCAGTTCCCATGTGACTCTCTTTATTCAGTTCAGTTCAGTTCAGTTCAGTGCAATTAATCAATGAAGCTCAATTTAATTAAGCACTGATCAGTTCTACAGAGGAGGGGCCCAAAGAGGCCATTTTCATTTGTGGAGCACATAAGGATGCACACAAGAGAGAGACGTCAAACAGGTTGGGTCTCAACACCAAGACGTTTGCCACAGGACATAGCTGTGTCTGCATCACGCGGCCTGCTTCCCTCCCAGTTGGATCTGTGGAGAAGGGTCCCTGAAATTCCCTCAGGAGATGATGCCTGGCACGGACACAGCATGCTCTTTCACAAACATCAAAAGCTGAGGAGTTAATGATTTGAAGAGAAATAAATTGGTATAGTATCAAAATTTTATGTATAAATGTGGACTATCATGGGCAAATTAATGGTAATGGCGATTGTCACTGGGTAATAGTGCTTTTATCTCTTAGGCTTTTCTTCATCAAATTTATTTTCAATGAGTGCTATGTTTATCTATGTTACTCAAAGACCGAGGAAGGAGGATAGCAAATTTGAAGTCAGCTTGGGAAACTTAGTGAGACCTTGTCTCAAAATAAAAAATAAAAAGTAGATGAGGATGTAGCTTAGTGGTAGAGCACCCCTGGGTCCAACTCCTAGCACCAACCAACCAACCAAGAAACAAACCAACACAAAACAAATATAACAACAAAAAAACTGCAAATGTAGACGACACTATCATCATGATTAAAGAAATCTTGGTATTAAATTAATGATGCCTTAGGAATTGCTCATGACCATAGCTTAATGTTCTGACTTGTACATTTTTTCTCCTTCATTCTACTTCTTTTCTTGAAAAATGGAGAAATCCTGCTAATGCAAGTATAGTATAAGTAAAAGTAATTGGATTTTACTCTTAAATGAAGAAGAGGTATGTTCACTGTGGCTCTGAAAGAGAATGTCCTTTTGTCAAGACCACTGAAATTATGCCACCCAAGACTCAGTTTCTGGGGTTCTAGCACAATGCCACATGCCCAGTGCATCCTCCACAGTCTTTGAAAGTTTTTAAGTCTTATTCACCATAGTGGTGACTTCAGATGGAGCCGGTGATTTAAGAGAAACTTTCTGTCCTGAAAGTAGAACTGTAAGTATGAATGCTTATCAGAGTGAAGCAGTTGGAAGACTGAGCTGGGATTCCAGTTGTTGGTAATAAAAAAGGGCAATGAGTCAAAATGGTAACAGCTTTCACTGAGTCATGGCACGGCTTTGCCAATTGATTAGTGGTTGTCAGTCTCAGCTGACTTCTCTAGAAACAGGGTTAATGATATTTGTGTCTGCATCAAACCATGTTGTGAAGATAAGGTGTGATAATGAATGCAAGGCATTTTGCATAATGCTGAGTACAAAGAAAATAGTCATGACCTGAGGATCCAAGGAACAGATTAGAAGATGCAGAAACAACTCCAATACACTCAACCACCTCTTTGACAAAGGGGCCAAAGCCTTCACTGGAGGAAAGATAGCCTCTTTAATAAATGGTGCTGGAAAACCTGGATTTTTCCACATGCCAAAAATGAAAACTAGACCCATATCTCTCACCATACACTAAACCAAAATCAAAATGAATCAAAGGTCTAAATATTTGTCTTGGTTACTTTTCTCTTGTTCCTGGGACAAAATACTTGACACCCAAAATGAAGGAAGGAAAGGCTTGTTTAGCTTACAGTTTTTGGAGGTTTCAGTGCATACTCAGTTGGCTCCAAGGCAGGGTGGCATGCCTAAGAGGCAACCATTCATGGTGGCTGCAAGTGACAAGAGAGAAAAGGATAAAAGGGCAAAAAGGAAAAGCATGCCTCCTTTTTTTTTTTTCATACCAGGGATCGAACTCACAACCTTACACCTGCCAGGCAGGAGCTTATGCCACTGAACTAAATCGCTGGCTTCCCTCTCTAATGTTGTATACCAGCTACCCACCCCTGGGTGGGTACAGCACTCATACCACCAATTCCAGCACTGGACAATGACCCAATCACAAATGCTACGTTCAGTGGCTTCCATGACTACATGAGGCTTTGGGAGGACACTCAGACACAAACCATAACAACATTAAAACAGAAACACTAAATCTTCTGGAAGATAGAACAGGTAGAACTCTTGAAGGCATTGGTGTAGGCAAAGACTTTATGGACAACATCCTATTGCATAAAGAATGTAAAAAAATAAAAAAAGACTACTGGGATCTCATTAAAAAGCTTGTGCACAGCAAGAGAAACCACCAATAGAGTGAAGAGTCAACCCAGTGTAGGAAAAAGATTTTTCCATCTCTTCGTCAGACAAAGGACTTATATCTAGAATTTATAAGGAACCCAAAAAAATCATAGCCCCCCCATATTGACCAATCTAAAAATGGGCATTTGAAATGAACAGACATTTCTCAGACAAAGAAGTAGAAACAGCAAATAAATATATGAAAAAATGTTCCACATTGCTGGAAGTTTGAGAGATGCAAATTAAAGCACTGAGATTTCACCTCACTCTAGAAAGAGTAGATGTTATCAAGAAATCAACCAATAGCAAATGCTGAGGGGCTGTGGGGAAAAGGAATCCTTCTCCACTGTTGGTGGGAGTGTAGACTGGTGCAACCACTATGGAAATCAGTGTGGAGATCCCTCAAAAACCAAAATTAGAGCTTCCATTCAACCTTCTATTTCCCTTCTCAGTATTTTCCTGAAAGAATTAAAAGCATCATACCACAGTGATATATACACACTCATGTTTATAGCTGCACAGTTTGTGTTAGCTAAATCTTGTAAATAACCCAAATGCCCATCAACTGATAAAGAAGATGTGGTCTTTTTTTAATATATAATGGAGTACTACTCTGCCATAAATAAGGATAAACTTGAGGCATTTCTAGCTAAATTAATGCACCTTGAAACCATACTCTTAAGTGAAATAAATTGGACACACATTTAAATATTGCACTGTTTCTCTGGTATGAGCAGCCAAAGTGTAAATAAGACCTGAAATGTATGATAGATACTGGAAAATGGGAAGAAAAATGTTCAAATGAGAAGGGGAACCAGGGAGAGGGGAGGAGGAAAGGGAAGAAGGCACAAGAAAGCAAGAGAATAGAAGAAAATAAAGGGAAACAAAACTTTTGTAAATAAGGAGGGGAGGAGAATGGGAAAAAAAGAAGAATCAAGATATATCATATACAGGTTCAAATTCCCTATACTATTATCTTTATGTTTATCTAAAATGTAACTATAAAATAAGATAGTGAAAAAAAAAAGAAAATAATCATGAATTCCAGTTAATAATAATAATGATGTTGTACAATAACAGTAGAGAACTTTTAAGGTCAGCAATATCTTTTTCCCCTCCTTTCATTTATGTTTTGATTTCTACTGATGAATCTGTTGTAAACCTTACACACACAGATATAAAATATGTGTAATGAATTGACTGAGGCTTATGAGGATAGTCACTTGCTTATACCCTCTTAAGAATGTCAGCACGTCCCTGGGCTTTACATGCTGAACATCAAGATGGAACTCCACAGAGAATATGGCTAATTCAGGGCAGTATGCTAGTTACTCCATAACCTTTTTCCTCTACAGCTTAAAATATGTACTTCATGAAGCTGGTTACATTACTTTTCCCAGAACCTGTTTACATGAATTATAATTGCTTTTGTAATAATAAAATTTTATTAAAATTTATGGGAACCAAAAGACTAGATTTCAAAAAGAAATGTGATATTCCAATGGAAACTAAGCTTAAAGTGTTGGAAGTACCTGAGACCATGTACTTCCTCTAGCAAATATGTTTGCTTGGGTAGGATGGATTTCACAGTGACTACTGGAAGGAAGGCAATCCTAGAAATCTACAAATATTATGCTTTCGGCTTCCTAAATGTGTTTAAGTTTTTTCTACAGGAAAAAAAAAATAACTATTCATGAAGCATTTTGGGTGTTGCTGATGTAAGAAATCCAGTGTGTGGGACTGGAGGTGTATCTCCCTGGTAGAGTAATGTCTGTAAAGTCCCCTCAAAGCTTCGTGGACTCAGAGGCCGGATTTTTGGAAGGCGACTGGATTATGGTGCCTGCAGCTGACTTGCTGTTAGAACGGCGGTGAGAGGCAGGTCTCCAGAGTTGTGGTCTAGAAGAGTAAGTCTCCCTTCCCCATTCTCAACTTGACTCTGCTTCCTGGCTAGCAGAACTTGAGCAGGTCTCCTCTGAGACAGACCTGTTCAGCTTGGGGGTTCTGCCCCAGACACAGCCAACTATAGACTGAAACTTCTAACAACCTCCTTTCAGTTGTGGGTGTTGGGTATTGTGTCCCAATGATGAGAAAGACACCTAGCATATGTGAGCACCTGCACACCATCTCCAGCACTCTGGAGGACATCAGAGAAAGGAAAAGAGAAAGAGAAGAAAAAGCAAGCCTGCCAGTGTGGATGGCCATGATCTTAGCTCTACATCAAGAAAACTGCAAATGATTGTTAAAATGCTTGAGCTCAGTGTGCATTTTGGGGAAGGCTTTTCTGCACTAACTGATTTTAAAAATTAAACCCCACTAATGGTCTGTCCCTGTTGCACCTAATTAAAAGATTCTGACTTGGGTTCTTCTGGGACTTCTTGCTTTCTGGCCTCTCCAGGGCTTTGCTCCTTAGCTCCCTCAACCTGAATGAGTCTCTCCTCAATTTTCCACCTTCATGATCCTTGCTCCTGTTTTAAGACTCAGCTAGGATGTCTCCTTTTTTTTTTCAATTTTGATTCTGCCTCTTTGTCTGGTGATGCTTACCTAAGGGAAATACATAGTATTTCCTGCATCTTACTGTGTGTGGCTCTGCACAGCAAGATCTGGCCCAGCTCAGGACTTTTCAACTGCTCCTCCCACTGCTTGACTTTTCCTTGGCAGCTCCCTGTTTGAGGGATTTGTGCAGGAGTGGGGAAAATAGACAATAAAAACTTAAGACACAGCATATTGAATGGTAGGAGATAAAAATATTATGCAGAAAATTAAAGCAGAGTGAGAATGTAAGAGTGCTGACATTAAGTCACTTGTTTTCCAAAATGGTAGGAAGATTGGAAGTGATAAAGTGACATTAGGTAGAACTGCATCAAGAGAGGGCAACACTATGCATACATCTGGCAAAGCCTTCTAAGAGGAGGGACTGCAAACTGGGGGGGGGGGATCTGGAGAAGGGTCTGCCTTGGTTTTCTGAAGAAGAGCAAGGAGGCCAGTGGGACTGAAACACAGTAGAGGTGACAAGGGAAGAAAGATGGCAAAAGGCCAGATCTCCCAGAACCTTAGAGACCATGAAAAGACTTCAGTCTTTCACACACAGGTTTGGAGCTGGGTAGAACTCCTGTCTTGCTTTTCAGCACACCCTCTCTGGCTGCTACATGGAGATAAACTAGTGGGAGGATGTGATTGTTAATACTGTCAATCTGACTGCCTTAAGAGATTAGTAAAGCACACTTTTGAGTGTATCTAGCTGGGTAATGGGACTGTGACCTTGGGGATTGCGTCTGGTCCCTGGTCCCTTCCTCAGGTGTTCTTTCCCTGTGCTGCTTCTTGGCTCCCTGGAGTTGAGTGGCTTTTCTCCTCTAGTGCCATGATGGTCCTGCCTTGGAGCCAGCTGACCCTGGACTGACAGCCCTGAAACCGTGAGCCACCAGCAAACCTCTCCTTCTTTAAATTGTGGCTGTCAGGTGTTGCATTCCAGCAATGAGAAAGCTGATCGATACAGGGGAAAGGATGTGAGTAAGAAATGTTTTTTAACTCATAAGTATATTTTTGAGTGGCATGAAGTCGCTGTTTATTTCACTTCTTCTGTAAATAAACATCAGTATGCCGTAATATCTAACATGTGGGTAAAGCACACACTTGCTCTGTTAATCATTTTACCCCCAGTCTGTACCTGGCATCCAGGAAGTATTTATTAATATTTGTGAATGACAGGAAACAGACTCAGACTACAGTCACACAGGGCTGGAGTGTGGCTGCGAAGAGAACGGGCATCTCTGAGGCACTGAATTGAGAAGGAGGAGACTGAGCTCCAAGGCACTGTCCAACAGGACCCCCGCCACTGCCCGAGGACTTGGCTGCCAGACCCTTTCTTGGTGAGGGGTTACTCGCATAGCCCCTTCATGTGAAATCATAAATCAGAAGACGTTTTGAAAATTTTCCAGAAATTTGTAAAAGCACCAGAACTCGATGGAAATTCTCAGTGTCTGGCATCATTTATAGTTGGTCTGTTCCTGAGCAGGCAAGGTGTGACCCTGCAGCTGCCCTGGTTTCCAGACTGCAAGCTCTCAGGGAAGAGAGCAGAGGTGTTCACAGAAGGGTGATTTGGCACCCGGAATGGGGGCAGAAGCCCTGGAACTGTTTTTGTTGTACGGATCATGCTGCCACGCACACAGATACTGTGAAAGCTTTCATTGCCAAATGATTTTTTGCCTGATAAGAACAAAATAAAAGGTTGCTCACAATGCCACTTCCCTTTGCTGCTTCAAAATGTCTTGTTTCTCTTATAAAGTTTTCATGTGGGCTTGCTATAAAATTTGAGAAGCAAAACCAAAACATCTTGTAGCTGTTTCTCAATTGGACTCACATGGTGCTGGGCACTCTGGGTCTGTGTGTGCTGCACCCCCGTCCCTGTCCCAGGGACTACGGTTTCCTGAGGGTGGCTCCAGCCATGGCATTGGTGACATCACTCCTGCCAGCTCTGCTGAGATCAGCAGGCTCGGTGAGAGATGCAGACAGTGGCAGTTTGCGTCATGCTGGGTGATCTTCAGCTTCTTCAATGTGCACCTTCTATAGCAACTCTGTGCTGAAGTCCAGTGGTCCCCAGCAGAGGCTGTTTTACATCTGTCCCATGTACAGGAAGAAGGATGCACTCTTGTTCAGAAAAACCTCATTGCCTTGAGCTCCAGCTGTTTATTTGGAAAGGGATTTGGTATGTTGTCTTATAAAGAAAATAAAAATAAAAACAAACCCATTACTATTATACTCATTATATCCACAAAAGTCCAATATCTATCAGAATAGTAAGTTAAGTGCAATGACGGTCAGTTTTGGATTCAGGCCTCTTTATGTGACTCAGTCTCAAGAAATTCCAATGTCTATTACAAAATGGTGACCTCAGTGAGTTCTGGGAGTATATGTTTGTGTGGTTTTCCTCTGTGACGCTTATGCCAGCTTCCCCACTCAAAGACCGAAAGGCTTATCAACAAAGGGCTCCTTAAATGTCTTCATCATGGTATCTTTTCATTGGTTTGACTAAAAAATATTGAAACTATGCTTTTTAAGTTACATATAAAATCAGCCACTTTATGTGATACAATACCATGCTCTATAGGAGTGTGAGAAATATTCAGTGATTATTATGATGACAAAGATGATGTCAGTGACTTTAGGGGTACTGGGCAAGGTTCAAATCTCTAACTGGAACTGAATAAAATGTCAGAATTTTAAAGACAAAAGAAGTGGGGTAAATGCAAGGCTCAGGAGCTGGGTGTGGTGGTACATGCCTGTAATTCCAGCATTCAGGAAGCTGAGGCAGGAGGATCCTTGCAAGTTCAAGACCAGCCTGGGTTACAAAGTAAGTTTAAGGCCAGCCTGAACTACATAGTGAGACCCTGTCTTGAATAGACAATAAATAAATACATACATAATAAACAAATACGAAGCTCCCTGGAGATATGTTTAAGAAGTAGGATTTGCTGCTTCTAGTTAATGATTTGAATCCTGCCCAGTCCTGCTAAGATCATTGGCACCATCCTCATTATTATAATTAGCTTCGAATTTCTCTCAAACTCATGCTGAGCATGGGAGAAGGGTAGGTGCTGGGGTTGGTGTTTTCCCTTGCTCTGAATCTTGGCTTATTTAGAGCTTGTTAAGGGTGTCATCTGGTTTTTAATTGGTCAGCTGTCAAAAACTTGGAAAATACAGAATCATCTCCCTGAACAAAATTGGTGCTTCTCTGCTTCAGACCAGAGTTTACAGTGGGAACGAGACAAGGGCCAGGCGATTGGGAAGAGATGGGGCTGCGAGGAGCCAAAGGCCTTCTTAACCCACTCGCAGTCCTTCATCTTGTCAGGGCCATTCACCTGTCACTGTCCATGTGGTGCCCGAGGCGAAGGGTTAGTGCTGCTGGTGGTGACAGAGCCCACAGCTGTGGCTGCAGCAATTACCTGTGACTCACATTAGATTTGCAGTTCGGGAAAGGGTGGCGGGAGGAGACTGCATGACAGCATCGTGCTTTCTGGTCAGACTTGGCAAATAAGGGAAGAAAGCTATGAGCAGGATGGATATGCACGTCTGAGCTATTATCACCTTCTATCTGTGCAGCCTTGACCGTGTCCTTCCATTTCTGATGCTTCTACCGTGTGGGACAGCTTCACGCGATTGCACTCCACGTGAGTCTGAGCCTTCCTTTCCTTCACATGAAGCAGGCTTTACCTAAGCATTTCAGATCCAAGCAGAGAGGAGGAAGCTGTTGTAAAGGGAATGCAATGAAGGTTACAAGGGAAAGTGAGTTAAGGATGAGTTTTAAAAGCAATTCTACTGATAGGATAAAAGCAAACATGAAGAGCACAAGAAAGGGGAAAGGTGTCCTGTAAGCAGCAACACACAATGAAAAAAAATGAAGAAAACCTGAGAATGAGAGCAACAAAGCTTGAAGAAGGTGTTCATGTGGCTAGAATAGAAACTGAAGTGAAAGGATGATTGTGCGCATTACTTGCACCATATACGCAGGAATTTCACCCCAGGTGTATACTCTAGAAAACTGAAAACATGCACACAAAAGTTCATACTAGACTTTTTCATAGTAACCCCAAACTAGAAGAGACACAAAAGTCTGACAGCTGATAAACGATTATCAAAATGTGGCAAGTCCCCACAGCAGGACCCCATTCATTGATAAGACAGAACGCCATGGAGAAACCCGCGGAGCATCGCGCCAAGCGAAAGAAGCCAGTTCGTATTGCATTTATCAGATGGATCGGATTGCAGAGATCACAGGAGAGACAGAAAATGGATAAGTGGATTGCCCAGGAATTAGGAGGCAATGGGAACAACTGTTAATGGGTATCAGAGATTTCTTCCTGGGATAATGAAAATGCTCTAAAATTAGACAGTCATGCTGACTGAACAACTCTGAATAAACCACTGAATTATGCATTTTAAGATACTGAATGTTACAGTATGCAAATTATATCTTTATAAAGTTTCTATTTTTTTAAGCCCAACGCTATTATTTCTCTTCAATTTTTAATGTCTTCTATTGGGTTGGGCCTTAGTAGTATGCCTGAGGCATAGGGTTGGAGGAGGGAAAAGAGGGAAAAAGAAAGAAGGTAACTCAGCAGGATAATGAGACAGTGGAATGAGGCTGATGTTTGAAGAACAGCAGCAGGAGAGAGATTCGATCAGGCTTGGTAAATGTTAGGGACCAGGGACCTGCGCCTTTTAGCTCTATCAGGGAAGTGCTTTTCAGGGAAAAAGCACACAGAGCCCCTGAAATGCACACTCCAGGACTGGAGACGGTGTCAGCAGCCTCTCTGTGTCTTCCTCAAGGCCTTGTGACCTTACATGGTGCATCCTCTTCCTGTCCATCTGATCCATTTTTTCCCCAACATCATCTTCTTTTCCTCCGAGACGCTGGCTTATGAAGTTGGCTCCACCCCCAGCGATCTCAGTTCAATTTGTGCCCCCTCTTCAGTGCGTGTGCAATTCATTCTGTCTGCTGAGCCAGGCGCCCAGTAGTTCAACTCATGCTTGCAATCCAGCACTTGGTGTGCAGGCTACTGTCTAACTAGCACGCTGGTAGACCCTCTTCGGGTTATATGCCTGTTCCTTGGACAATTAGTATTAGCTAAGGGAAGAGCAGTGTGGTTGTCTGGTCATGCAGGCTAGGAGTAGGGGGGATGAAAGAAGGAAGGGAAGGCAGTTTGTCAAATGATGCTGAGGGTGGGCAGTGGGAAATGTTCCCAGAACAGGGAGAAAAGAGACCTTCAGGAGCAGGAGAGAGAATTCTTGTTAACTGTCCCTCTAAGTGATATATATATATATATATATATATGTACATTTGTTGTTGTTATTGTTTTTTTTTTGGGAAAGGGTCTTGCTGTGTAACCCAGGCCAACCTTGAACTTACAGCTGTTCTCCAACCTCAGCCTCCCATTTGCTGGGATTCTATGCAAGTTCCACCATGCCCAGCTCAAATGATCATTCTTAAAAAATGTAAAATTCTGACTCTATCATTCAGAGAAAAGTAGTAATTATCCATGTTGAATTTTTTTTTCTTCTTTTTCTTGAGACAGGGTCTCACTACAAAGATCAGACTGGCTTTGAACTCACTATGTAGCCCAGGCTGGCCTCGAACTCTCAGAGATCCTTCTGCCTTAGCCTTTGAGTACTAGGATTACAGGTGTGCACCATCATGCCTGGCCAATGTTAATTCTTTAGTTTGGATCTAAATTTTGTATTTTTGCTTAAAGAAAATTTTAAAGAGGATAGATTTAGTTTCTTTCCCTGTTTTCTAAAGTTTCAATAGCTTCCTACAAACAATTGAACAATTCAGTGACAATAACAAAAACAATTCTAACATGATACCTTGCAATACGAGTAGTACATCATGCCAACATCACATGATCACAGCTCTCTCTTTGTCTCTGTCTCTGTCTTTCACTGTCTCCCTCTGCCCCCTCTCTTGCTGCAGGATTGTGGGTGATGTCTACCAACCATGGAAGTGATCTCCTCCTCAGAGGACAAGGGGGAAAAGGCAGAGGAATCTCTTACTTCAAATGAGATTAGGGAGATGTGTGAAATGTGGGAAACAGTGCAAAACCTTGTAGGAAAATCACCCCTGGAATAAGGCTGTAACCGTGTAAGCAATGAATCTGTTCACCAGTGATGCAATGTCACATTTCCGCAAAATCCTCAAGAGGAGGCAAAAGCAACTGTCATTGGGATAGGTTCTTTGTTAAAGTTGCATGAAAAGAAAAAGATTTCATGAGCTGATAGCAGTGATTTTGGTAGTGATAGTGAAAGTTGTCCTACACAACAGCCGTCCTCTCTCTTGTCTCCCTCACGTCAGCCATGAAGGCTTTCAAAGATAAATGCAGGTCAATTTGTTTATTTTTCTTTACACTTTACATTTTCTTTATTATTTTACATTACACTACAGCATTGTAATTATTTTTATATAAATATTTTTGGGTTGTGGAATGAATCATCTGAGTTTCCATTCCTCATGGAGAAATTTGATTTGATTTCAAGTGCTTTGGATTCTGGAAATCATGTTTGTGGAATGAATTATGCTTGCAAACTAAGATTTAACTGCATTTGCTAAGTTAGATATCTTTTCTGTTTTATAGCACATATATAATAACATAAATATTGACTTGATTAACATAATTATTATCTAAAAAAATTATATACTGGAGAATTTCACTTTTAGGCTTGTATTCCAAAGAACTGAAAGTAGAAACTCAAACAGATACTTGCGTATCAGTGGTCATAGCAATATTTATCCTGAAAGTCCTAAGGCGGGAACATCTCACATAGCCACCAGTGGATAAACAGATAGACCAAATGTAGGTATACAGTGTAATAGTACTCTGCCTCAAAAAAAAGACAAAAAACAAAACCCTACAAGAATGTCATTCTGATAAATGCTGAAACAGAGCTGAATCTTGAAAACATGCTGTGTGCCGTAAACCAGACACCAAAGAACAAACATTTTATGATTTCATTTCCATGAGGAATAGAATAGCAAATTCACAGACACAGAAAGTAGAACAGGTATCATCAGGGCCAGAAAGAAGGGCTCCTGGGTGTTGCTGTCCATGGGTACAGGATTGCTGTGTGGAATCACGGAAACGCTCTGGCTATCGCTGTGCCACCCTGTGAGCACGCTGAATGCCCCTTAACTGTCCACATGAAAGTGGCTGAAGTGGTCACTCTTTGTTAGATAGATTTTTACACATATGCACAAGATCTGGGAGGAAGAATAACAAAGCTGTGCGCTTTGCAATAGCGCTCCTGGTGAAAATTATTTTATATTTTACAAAATCATCAGAAAGCTGTAGTCTCCAGTGGAGCCTCTTACAGATGTGTTGCTGTAGAAATAAGATCCATGTTGTTCTGTCCCCAGTGAAATTTGCTCTGCTGTGTAGAAGAGATAGGGCAGAGCTCACAGAGGGCTTTTTTAAAAATATACACATACAATAACATGCTTCAGTCTACTCAAAAATCAGGCTCTGCATGATATCTTGATAATTGTATTACTGCTAAAACAGCTAAACTGTTGTAGGAGTAACTTGTTTCCTTGTTTCCTTTTCTTCTTTTTCTCTTTTTGCATGAAATAATTTTTGTGAAAAATTTATGTGAAATTCTGTAAGTTATTAAAACAGAGAGGTCGGAATATAAGGCAGAAACAGGATTTCCTGGCCTAGTCCCACCCCACTGCCATTCTCGGCCATTACTTTCTCTTGAAAGATGAAGTTTTCTTGTAATAAAAATGAAATGTAATTCTCTTAGACTTGCTTTTAAGGTATGATTTCTGGCTGCTGACTCAAAAAGCTGTTTATGAGCACAAAATCATACCAGCTCAGAAATTTCAGAAGGAGGAGGGCTGATGTGGAATCTTTTCTGCCTAAGGTGTGACTGCCCCGATCATGTGCTGACCTGAATCACTCTCACGGCTAAGTGGACAGACCACTCAAGTATTTGAAAACTGGCAGATCACCAAGGGTCTAACTTTTTTAATTCAGCAGAGTTTAAACACTTTTTATTTGTTTTAGGTTTTTGTACTGGTGATTTTTATTACCTTCAGCCTTTTGCATTTTTGTTTCATTCTTTTATTCTTGCTTCAGATCGAAATTCTGAAAGTGAAATGAAATTTCAGTCATCCAACATCTTTTTATTTTTCTTCTTCTCTCTCTCTAGCTCTCTTTTTGCTTCTCTTTTCTTTCCAGCACACCCAAAGCCAGATAGCACTTTCCTAATGAGAAATTTTTAAAACCATCATACAGTTCTAGCAAACGAGAGCTGTCATAGGTTTAGGATGAGAACATCTACTGCAGATCTAGAGCTGATAGTGGTTAATTGACAGCCAGAAAGACTGGTCTCCTGGCAGAATTAGAGGGAGGGTGAGCCCTGGGGGCTTCATTTGGGCACAGATAAAACAGGTTTCATTCAGTACGCATGGAGAGAGCATAATTAACCTTTTAGAAGTTTAAGGATGATCAAATTGTTATTCATTTTGCAAATGAGAAGAGAGCTTCCCTTCTTGCCAACAAAATGCCAGCACAGATTTCATTGTCACTGGATGATCTCTTTGAGGGAAAAGAAAGCAGTAAAACACACACACACACACACACACACACACACACACAGATTGAGAAATGCCATCATAGAAACACTCAAGAATGAAAAAGGACAAATGTTCTTTTCTGCCATGCTCCACAAAAAATCTAGCTCTAATGTTTGCCACACATTCACAAGAGCCTGTTGGAGTGTAATGGTGCTACCCTTGTTGGAAAAAACAATATATGACTCAGTGGGAAACTCCAGTTCTGAGCTACATTCTGATGCTGTTTAGAAGATAGAGGGAAGGGCTTTTTGAGGTCTAAGCATGCCTTAAGAGTGGTGTGCATGACATTGCTACCACATGAGAACTTTGTGGTGTGAATAATAAACTCCAGTGCTTAGATTATTTAAAAAATTTAGTCAAGTTTATGCATGAAATGCAGTGGTTTTCGCCAGCTGTGATCTTTTAGAGATGACAAGGCTCGTTGTGTGGATGACCTTATTTTGCAGCTATGTGCTTGGTCACATCACAAGCAACGCTTTATCTACTGCTGTGTAGGAAAGAAGTACTCTGTGGCTATTTCCATTGAACATGTATGTTAATTTCAAACAAACAGAAAAATTTTCAGTAATAGTACAAAGAACTACTATACTCCCTTCACCCAGATTCACCAACTTTAATATTTTTGCTCACTAGCTTTAATATTCTATCCTCCCATCCATCCACTCATCCACCCATTAGTCTGTCCTTCCATTTATCCTATCACTCACTATTTACTCACTTACACAGTGAATAGGAGATAAATATATATCCTAGGCATGTATAATTATGATATGATTACATTTTTCTAAATCGTTTGAGGGAAAAATGTTGGCATAGCTTCTTTTTTAGGCCCCAAATGGTTCGTGGGTCTCAAGAACAGTCACTCATGTTGCACTGGTACAATGGACAAAATGAGATGAAATTTAACACTATTCAACATTTAATCTACAAACTTCCATGCCTTTTATAGTCATTTTCCTTGGTTCAGAGTCCAATCCAGGGTCTTCCATTCTGCCATTTTTTAATGACTCAGGACTTCTTACAGAAATTGAAAGTTGAAAATCTTTAACTTTGTCTTTTATTTGTTGCTCTGAATGGCATTGGTGACTTCTTCTGCAGAATATTCTTCAGTTTGGGCTTATCTAATATTTCATTATTGTTAGACTGAGGATGTGTTGTGTTTTTCTGGGATACAAGGTAAGTGGAATTGGTGTCCTTTTCACTATGACATGTCTTCATTCTGATTCTGTGATCAGTGTGCTGGACAAGTTTTGGAAGCATCATAGTCTAGGTGGCTAGATGAGATCATTTTTTGGCATGTAGTACAGGGGATTGAATCCAACACATGCTGGGCAAGATCTCTACCACTATAACCCCACCCAGGATTTTTAAAATTGCTTTGAAAAACACCTTGACCGAATATATTTGGGTTTTATATCTTCCACATTCTGCCTTGTACAGAATCAAGTGGAATTTTTTCCTCCTACCATCTTATTAAAAATCATAGTTTATTCATTGATTAAATAATTAAGAAATAATCCTCAAACACACCATATTGGTGAAGATAACAGATGTGCAAAGGAAATATTGAAGGGGAATAAGAATGAAATTTAGGAGAACACATAAATCCTAAGAGTACAATAGTGATAGTTTGCAAGGTTTTTCCCAATAATTGGTGTATACCAGTTCTTGGTGGTCCTTTTGGCCTATACAGGTCTTATTCATTCATTTTCCTCATCATAGTTGCTTTTTCTTCCTCCTATTGTTTTCCAGTTTAGTGGGAACACTGGTGCTTCCTGCAGGAAATAGGCTTTATTAAACTGACCTAAAGTTTATAATCAATTTCCTGAAGTTGTCTTGGTCATGTTCATTGTTGAAAACATTAAAAATTAAATAAATATTATTATGGACATGTTGGAAGATGTAAAAGTAAAGTGAAGTCAGGTTCTATATCCTTGCTGAAGGAGAACATGCCTGAATAAACCATTTGCATGGTCCGTGAGATCAAACCTTGTGTTTGGGAGGAAAACTACTCCCTCAGGCACTGAAATCTGAGAGAATGAAGCCCAAGGGAGATCCTGTAAAGAAGTAAACCACATCCTCAACAGTGTCCTTACAGGAAAACAGCCAACAAGTTGCCAAGTTGTTTCTGATGAGGTCTCACAGTGTGATTGATTGCTTAATGACCAAGCATAGAGGAGTGAAAGAAATTCATCAGGGAGTGACAGTGTTCCCTGCTAGTCTGGTTTACTTCAGGGCTAACTTGCAGAACATCTAAAGCAGTATTTCCAAATCTTCCTTGGCATGTCCTCAGATCTGTCAGATGGGAATGACAGTTTTTTCAACAATTGCACTGAAGTGCATGGGAAACCATGCACTTTAGGACCAGTAATATTGTTAGGAGAAATTAGCAAGTGCAAGTTGGAGATTTTTTTTTTTTCAGGAAAAGAATAAAAATGAATGTTCAATCAAAGGTCCAAATATAGCATGTCCGCAATAATTTAGGTGAGGAAAATCTCAAGTAGTTTTATGAGGCCATGACTCATGCCTTTAGAAATGATCTTTGTAACCTAGTCAGTGTCTAGTTTTGAATAAATTGTGTGTCTCTGTGTGTTTATGTGTATGTAATTTGTCTTTCTAGTAAAATCAGGGTATGAAATATGCCTCTGCGTAACTTAGTGAGTTTGCAATCTAGGGTTGTTAGCTATAACCCAGTTAATCATTGAGTTTGTGCTGGGAAAACACACTTGTTCAGCGGTTGCCAAAGTATAGAAAAAGAAGCATCAGCACCATCTGCAAACTTGTGAGGAATTGCAAATATTCGGCTCTATGCTGGTATAGTCAGTCAGAAACGCTGGGGTGAGGTCTCAAGGTGTATGTATTACACAGGCCTTGCTTGTGACTGCACTTTGAGAACCATTGCTCTTATGAAAATAACAGAAATCATTTATCCTATTGGAAAATACCCAATGTGGCCGGTGCTGTACTTTCTGTTTCTGCCTCTAATATTAGTTTAGTCTACAAATTTTTTGTATTTATGAAGTTGAAAGCTAAGGGAAGGTCAATAAAAACTACAAATGAATTTATGAAAATAGCCTTAGACTGAGGAAGGCAGCAGTGCTCAATGTACTTTTTTTTATAGAGAAAGGATACTGGGATAGAGACAATGGGCTGTGAGGAGTGAAGGTCAGTTAGGGTACCGTTATGGGTACTTCCGGGTATTTGAGCAGGAACTGGGCTTTTTGCTCTTCCAATCAGCAAAGTATTGAAACATTACTGGGTTTAATAAGTGTGAATATTGTAGAAAAATTTCTTTTCTTTTCTTTCTCTCTCTCTTTCTTTCTTTCTTTCTTTCTTTCTTTCTTTCTTTCTTTCTTTCTTTCTTTCTTTCTTCCTTTTCTTTTGGTACTGGGAATTGAACTCATGATTGCCAGGCAGGCGCTGTGCCTCTGAGCTATAGCTTTGGTCCTATAGAAAAAGTCTAGAATGCCATCTCGTTTACATTTTTATGAATTAGTTCTTCTGGAGCCTTTGGTACTCCATGAAGAATAATAAATTTCTAGTCACCCCTCTACAACCAACATCACCCTTTGAAACTATACCAGTGTACTAAACACTAAACAGTGGGTATCCAGCATTTTAGCTTGCTCGGACTGCACTGAGTGAAGAATTGTTTTGGGTCACATAAAGAAATATAACAAGGTTAAGTTCAATGTGTAATAAATTTAAAACTTTCTCTTAATAATTTTAATTTATGAGATTATTTTACAAAGTAACATAAACCTAAATTAATAATTAAATAAGAAAACTTATACATCTGCTTCGTAACAGTAAACTCCTATCTTTAGCACTTATAAGTGTGGTGAAATACTATTCTTGGAGGTCACTGCTGTGTTTTCCTTGCCACCTCAAGCAAGTCATGTAGCATCTGGTATACTGGGTTTCTTTCAAACTGTGTGTGGTAGGCACTGGACAGACTTAGCACTGCACTGCCCTCCCTTCCACACTATCCCAATGCCTGCAGAGGCCTTGCTCAAGTCCCGGGCAACTGAGTCACAAATGATTACTAGCTATCCAGGGCTGCACACAGCCTGCAGACTGCTCTGCTCAGTCTTAAACAGTACTTAGGCAAAAATGGGGTCTCAACAAGGACTTTAAGAGCCTATTCCCAGCGAAGCAGATTGGCTGACTTACTTGTGTTGTAGGATGCTGGTTCCTGACCCACTCACTCATGCTGCTAAGTTTTAGATGTGATGCTGAATTTAGATTCTCAGAGGTGATACAAGAAGTTGGACACTTACTCATTTCATAGTATGTGTTTGAAAGGACGAGAAAGCTGATCAAAAAGAAAAAGACAGCAGAAGAAAGCAAAAGGGAGAAGTGTCATTTTTATTTTCTTTTTGTCCAAATCTTTTAGCCACCCTGGAAAGGAAGGAATTGGATCCTCCCCCATGCTGGGAGCCTACCTCAGTCACAGCATCGGGAACGGCTCTGGGGACAGGGGTGGCTCAGCAGGTGCATTTTAAAAAGACCGATCTTTAATTCTAA
The DNA here is from genome assembly GCA_004363535.1 of Dasyprocta punctata. Taxonomy (NCBI): domain Eukaryota; kingdom Metazoa; phylum Chordata; class Mammalia; order Rodentia; family Dasyproctidae; genus Dasyprocta; species Dasyprocta punctata. The sequence goes on from RJWM01021795.1 coordinate 23,022, forward strand.
TCTCAAAGGTGGGAAACTCTAGGAATATAATTGCTTTTCAGGTTAGGAGGAACATTCAACAGTAAATTTCAGACAAAAACTGATTACCTTTAATTCTAAATTTGGCTTATTTAGTTAAATGTCATATCCATTTCTAAAAGGAAGAAAGAATGCATTGGTATCTTCAAACTTGCAGCAGGCTTTTCGGTTTTCCATTTTTAAAAACTTACTTAGTTTTTACAATATGAAAATTATAGACAGAGTGACATTTAAACCTTTGCTTTTCATAGCATTTCACACTTACACCATTTTAAAAGACAGCTATTAACATTTACAAAAATCTTTCAGAAACCAAATGTTCTAACATGCAGAATTCCAATTATGCTATGTAAGAGGGTTATCAACCATTCTTCTACAGGAATACTTTGAAGTGTCTGGTATTAAACCAAGAGCTAAAATGTCAGTTGCACATAGACAATAAATTAGGGTTTATAAAATCTTGTAAGATTTATTTAATATTACAATTTTGACCTTTAGGTTGTCTTCACCATAGCTTACTTAAGTTTCTCCTTCTCTCCCTCTCTCTGTCTCTCTTTCTCTCTCTGTAATTTTATGTGAATGTTAAAGACTGTGTTGCAAATTATTATTCAAAGTTATGTGATCCTTTTGTGCTCTTGGAAAATGCTCCCCAAGCTTCACCAGCTGCTCTGCCATCTCCCATTGAGGCTAACAGAGTCCTGGGAGGCACTGCCCCTTTGCCAACAGAGCACACCAGTGGATTCATCAGCAGAATGCTAACTCTTGGCAGCCTATCCCTGGAGCAAAGTCGACCTATCTCTTTAGAACTGATTCTTTACTGTAAGGGCCTTTCTCAGGCTTCTGAGCTATTCAGTTAGGGAGATAAAAGAAAATATGTTCCATATTTAGTATGCTTACAATTCAGGATGAGACTTAGTAAAATCAGCAGAAATTTTTTTGCAAGAAATTTTGATCATTTCTGTGGTGAAAAATGAATCAGGGAATTTCTCTCAAAGAATGGGCTCTTGACCAGATACTATCCCTCTCGTATCTCATGGGAGGCTACTGCAAATAAATTGTTTTCATCATTGGGCACTTCTCCCAGAAATGTGGGAAATGTGAAAGGGAGAGAGGAAATATGAGAATAGAGAAGTAAATAGTCAATCGTTTTGGTCTTCTCCATTTGCTGATAATGTTGAGTACTGCTCTTTGTTCTACACGTTGGAAATTATTCAGAACTGATGTAGTTTGGAGGAGTGCTTTTTTCAACCAACAAGCAGGTCACAGTATCTCAGTAAATACTTCTGTAGAACAGACTATATTCTGAGTGTTTTACAAATTCACTTCTCATAAGGAGTCTGGAATTTACTGGTGTGGTATCAAGACATGGGAAGGTCTAAGTAATTGGGTCAGTATTTTATAGGACCTGTTATGACTATAATCTGCATCCAGGCAGTCTAACTTCAGAGTCCTTGTACCATATTATAGATATTCTCCTTCTAAAAACCATCCCATTCAGGTGGATTAAGAAAAACTCTTATCTATTTGTTTCTTTTTTATAAGAATCTTTTTGGTTTTGTCTTGCAATGTGTAACTACTTTGATGATAACCATAGACAGTATAACTGTTTTAATTTTTGGTTATGAAAATGTTTTATTTTTTCATAAAATAAAAAGAAAACTATGCAAGCATGTTAAAGTTTTGCAAAACATTTTTTTTTTGCCATCAGTCTGTGAAGTTACAAATGAAATAAGGTCATACACTCGAGTCTTTATAGAAGTCATTTTGTCACCTGCTTTTGAAAGTAGTTTTGTACTGAAGCCAAGAGCAACAAGAAAAACCTAATAGAGAGGAATTGCTTAAGTTGGTGGTCCTCTTCAGCCAACTGCCAAGTCAGAAGCCTGTGAATAACTTGCAGCTGATGCATTAATGACTTCTCATTTCAGGCAGATATGACTTTTTTCTATATTTTTGTTAAACAACATATTGTGACATATTGTGTGAGCACATTTCTGAATGTTAGTTTCTAAGATAAGTCTGTGTAAAAAAATAAATCAGTATTCATGAACCCGAAGAAGGGGATCTTGCACTGCTAGACTACATTTTATGATTGTGTTACAAATCAAATTCTATTTCAATGAAACAGCTAGAGGACTCAAAATTTCTTTATGGTTCACTTATTTTAAGTAGTATTCTATAAAGCAAAATTCTAACGTAACTTCAGAATTGGGTCACTTCCTTAGAGTCCACTGAAAAGCATTTGGCATGTTGCCATAAGGTAGGCACTAGACATATAATCACCTATTCATCCATTCATATTGATTGAGATCTACCTAAAAGTCTGTTGGCTATGCAGTGATTTTAATCCCTTATGCACTTCTGCATGGGGCTCCTATGCATTTCAGACACTGGGTAACAAACAGTGTATGGATGGGCAAATATTGCAGGAGCCACCCAGGCTATGATCCTTCAATATGGGAGCTAAAGGGGATCAAAGGGACCTCCTCAAAATATGTCTGTAGCCTAAGAAAGGCAATTAAGAAAGAGCAGCAAACACAGGGAGAGCTCTGTGTCTTCCTTTGTTCTGATTTTTTTGTTTGTTTGTTTTTTGTTTTTTGAGACACAGGGGATCAAACTCACAACTTCGCACCTGCCAGACAGGCGCTTAAGCCACTGAGCTAAACTCCCAGCCCTAGTTTTTTGAGGCAGGGTCACACTATGTAGCTCAGGCTGGCCTTGCACTCGCGTTGTAGCCCAAGCCGGCCTTGAACTCACAATGCTCCTTCTGCCTCAGCCTCCCGAGTGCTGGAATTAACGGCGTGTGCCACCACGCTTGGCTCCCTTGTTCTGATTAAAAGCAAGGTATAAATTTTCCTTTTGTCAAGCGAATCTGTATGTGTACAGGAAGTTTTCATTTGTACAAGTTTTCTCCTTTCCTATACTAGGAAGAAAATGACTCTGAAGATAATTCTTATACCTGAGTTGAGTGAGTCTATGTGACAAACTCTTACTTGTACATTTTCTAATCACTTTCCCATAATTTAGCCTTCACAGAAGCTCAACTCCCTTTTTCATTTTCTTTCTAGTTAGTTATTTATTTACACAAGTTTGCAGTACATAATGATCCCATTCCTGGTAGGGAGTTGATACATGTGCATAACACATCTTCGTTCTTTTTCGCACCTACCTCTCCCTTCCACCTTGCTTCGTTCAACTCTTTGTCCCCTTTCCATTTGCAAAAACTTTATTTTCTTTTCTTCCTTAATTCCTTTTTACTTCAATCCCTTTTTCCCTCCCCTTCTTCCTCCTCTCTCCATCTCTTGTTACCCCTCCTTTTGAAAAAGATCTTCCTACCTTTTCTCCACGTTTGACTGTCCATTGCTAAAGTGGTTCATCAGCCCCCAAGTCTAACTGCCCCTTTGGGAATTTCACTTTTTTCCTTAACATCTCTTCCATCTGTGTTCATAGGAAAATGAATCTTTTCTCCTGTTGTCATTTGTCAGTTTAACTTAAAGTCATCATCACTGAACGCGAGAAGATAGAAGGAGGATTTTTCCTGCTCTGTAGTCTCTTCAAGGTTACTCTTTTGTATACTAGATACCTAGGAGTGCAGTACCACCAGCAGCAACCTCCAATGACAGGAATCCTTTGCACTGGGAGCCCTTGTTTCAGGAAGTCATTTACAATGAAAAAATTAACTCTGGAATTATTTATAAAAAGTAAATTCTTGAGCCTTACACAGCTATAAATAGGAACTTGAGTTAAATATTTCATTTAGTTCATTTATGAGGAAATTGGTATGATGTTTCAACCAGTTTGAGGCAGATATTCTTTTAAGGTTACATTTACTTATCAGACAAGTTGAAATGGATGTGTAAATGGAGGCACCAGTGGCCTCTTCCATAGTGCAGGAGAAAGTCAGCTGAACCACCACTGGCAAAATTTACATATCTGAGAACTATCTTGCATTGCTATCAGTTGTCTACAACATCCAGACTTGTAAGATAGCTCACTGAAAAACTAGAATTTGATGACATGGAAAGGTGTGATCTGGAGGATGAATTTTCTTTCTTTCTTTTTTTTTTTTTTTTTGCGGCACCAGGGATTGAACTCGTGCCTGTCAGACACGTGCTTAAGTCACTGAGCCAAACTCCCGACCCTGGATTTTTTGAGGCAGGGTCGCACTGTGTAGCTCAGGCCAGCCTTGTGTTTGTGTTATAGCCCAAGCCAGCCTTGAACTCACAACACTCCTTCTACCTCAGCCTCCCGAGTGATGGGATTAAAGATGTGTGCCACCACGCCAGGCTTGGAGGATGAATTTTCAATGGAAGCATATACTTTTTCTCTTATTAGATCAAAGTCCTTTCGGACAACCAGAAAAGGAATTAGAAATGGATCTATTTGTATTTTCCTGTCATCTGAGTAGTTACAAATCTCCTAGCTCCTTGCCTCATTTTTGCTTTACTTCTCATTAGTATAGGTTTGGAAGTTTCTTAATTAATCTCTCTTCTCCAAGAATCTTTTTCCTCCAGTTTGCGCTATATACTATCACCAGTTTTATTTATCCCAGAGCACTTCCGTGACTATCACAATCGCTGTAAAAATCGCAAGTAATTTCTTGCTGCTTGAAGATAATATTTGAAAATGCTAGCCTGGTTTACCAAGGTTTAATCCTGAAAAACAAGTTTGTTGGTTTAAATAAAAGAGGAACTTTTTAAAGAATGAAATTGGGCAGATCACAGATTTACCAGGAGGGCAGAAACAGGCTCATAAGTTTATGCTGCTAGAACGAATTCTCACAATCACGTCATGGACCTGGTTGAAAGAGAACATAACTTCTACTACCACGGACAGCTAGCAAAGCCAGTTCTCAGCACTGGAGCGGTTTCTGCGCAGTGACAATGGTACTGTCCCATGTACTCAGTTCTGCAGCCAGCATCAACACCATAGTTTTTTTCTCCCCTGTCCTTGCTTCTTGATTCACATGCTCTCTATTCAAAGTCAAGCAGGTGAGTATGTCTAATATTAAAATATAGGTCACATGATAAAGCCCGGCTGCAGGGGAGTTTGGGAAAGAGCAGTTGCCATATTGGCCAAGCATTTAATGTCATATGAAATGTGCCTCCTTCTATGACTCAGAAGTGAAAAAATCCTGGGAATTCCCAGGAAAAATGGAAATGGTGTAGATGCTGATCAAAGGATAAATACTAGGACCCACTGTCTTCTGGAGCTAATGTCCTGCTACCTACACTACTGTATCCTGTACACCAGCAACATGAAAGAAACCATCCAGTCACTGTTCTATTTGGCACAATTTTAATGATACCTATGTATTCAGCACTGTGCTTGGTAATGAAAATAGAGACATAAGTGATACTTGAGTGAGATTATAGTCTAGGTGGAGGACATATACAAATAAGCAAGCAATAACAAGCCTATGCTATAAAAGTAGTAAACTCGTTTGCTTTGTGAATGTCCTCAAAGGATATTACCTGGTGGTGGTAAGATTTCTTCCCACATTCTAGACCATGTAGGAACAAGTTAAGATTGCTAGGAGACTTTCTATTTTTCTGGTCCCGCATGAAGCCAGGCTACCCTCACTTCTGTGCCTCCCAGGATCTTTCCCATCCTGTAACCAGTGTGTTTAGTGGCTACCCAGCTTGTGTGTCTCAGGGTATGCTGCATTCACATCTTGCCAACAGCATCTTTCATCTGAGATGAAAGACTTTAACCCAAGCCTTTCCTTGTGACTGTGGAAGTGGTCATGTTTCTACTCAGAGCTCTTTCTACTATTTGTGCCTCTGCTGATTTACTGCAGTTAGACTTTACTGCAGTAATCCCAGTTTGACTTTAATCTATATTTTAGGACATGGTTCTTCTGAGAGAGAGAGAGAGAGAGAGAGAGAGAGAGAGAGAGAGAGAGAGAGAAAGAGATCTTAAATTCTTAAAAGATGATTTCTTAAACTACATAGACTGTCACAGGCCATGACAGAAATTGGAAGACGGTGGCTGTGCTTACCTATAACCACAGTAGGTAAATGCTTGCCAGGAAATATTGGTATTTTTTTCCCCACTACTTCTGAATGATTTTGCCAGTGGGAGATTCAGAAAGTATCAGTGGCCTATTTAAACTTGCATTTTTGTGAAATTTGTCTTGCATGGCACAGAACAGTGGTGCCCCATGTTAGGATTTGTGTCTATGTCCCTGTTAGACTGTAAGTCCCCAGAAGACAGTGTCTCTGATTCACTTTGATAAGACTCAAAAACTCCATCAAAATGCCTCAAACTTAAGAAACATGTCAAATACATGAATAATTGCAGAAATGGTCTTCTTACTAATAAAGAACTTGGTAACTTGCATTTCACAGGATGATCTGACCTACTTCATGTTTTCAAACAACCTGCAGTGTCTCCACCACCTGTAGTTGGTCTGACCCCCCTTCCAAGGACTCCAGTAGATGGCAGTTCCTGGGTCTGGGCCCAGTTGCTTGCTGGCTTTCAGGCTTTCTGAGCAGGTGAGGAATCAAATGAACTAGTGATGAGTAAAGGGATTGGAAAAAGCACATTGTATTCCACTCCTTCTTAGCTTTCATGGAACTGGATTATCTCCTAGGAAATTAAAAAAAAAAAAAGGAAATGACTTCATAATGGCTAGTTCTTGAAACTGTGCTATTTTTGCATAACTCTTTTTTTTTCCCTTTTGGTACCAGGGATCAAACTCATGACCTTGTGCTTACCAGGCAAGCACTTGAGCTGCTGAGCTAAATCCCCAGTTGCATAGCTCTTTATAGAGATATTATTTCCCTATTTGCCAACTACCTAAATATTAAATATTTAGCACCTTTCATATAGTTGTGTGGATAAAGCAAGAACGTTCATTGAAATAGAAAATCTGCTTATGTGCCCCTTCTTGAGTATTTACAGGGGTTTTGTTCCAGGAGTCTTGTGGGATACCCAAATCTGAGAACATTGAAGTACATTTGTCTATAATGTACACATACCTCCCTGTATATTTTAAATTATGTGTGGGTTACTTACAATACCATGTAACATGTAAATGCTATGGAAATAGGTGTTACAGGTGTTGTACAGGGAATGCTGAGCAGAAGCAAGAAGCCAGTGCGTGTTCAGGACAGATGCAATTTCCCCCCAATATTTTCAGCGTCAAGGTGGTGGGATTCAGTGGAAGTGGAACCTCTGGAAGCAGAATCCATGGAAGTAGAAGAAAACTCACTGAGGAAGAAGCCAGATTGGGGAGGTGAAATTGGAAGAGGGTGGCTGTACTCACCAGCAACCACAACAGTGGCTGGCGCGGCAAGGCATGCTATGTATGCATGTCTAGGAAGCTTTAACTTCTGTCTCAGCAAAGCTTTCTCTGACATGTCTTTTCTGGCCCTTGTCTAGCATGGCAGTTTCCTGTTTCTGTCTTAGTGAAATCTTGTATCTTATGCAAATGTTTAAGACTGTTGGCTTGTTTGTTTGAATCTTTTTTGTTCCTCTTTACTGAATCCTCAGCACCAACTGTACCTAGAACATAGGAGGCACTCAGGAAACACTAAATCACTAAATTTATTGGTGCTTTAATAAATTCAGAAGCTCAAATGGTCGCGCAGTTCTACCTCACTTTTTTTCCAAGTGTCTGGCCCTAGGCATGTCCCACTCACTTACTACTAACTAGTTATTTTGGAACTTTTGCAACTTATCCCAGGGACTCATTTGCAAATAAACCCTCTACTTAGGTTAAGAATTCTTTTGATCTTTTTACCCAGCCTCTATTTCTCTTACTCTTACATATAAAAGTGAGTGTCCTCACAGAAGATTTTGAGTGAGATTTCTTCTTTCCCAAGGACATTGATTAACCTTTCTGTAGTATCCGTCATTTTCAGCAAATCTGCATGATCCGTTAGTTACATAATCTTCTGTTTCCTTCTTTTCTCTGTCTCATTTTATTCTCTTTTATTCATTTGCTTTTATTTACTCTTTTGTAATTTTTTCCTACTGTGACCTGAATCTGCTTTGGCCAGTGTTGCTGAAGATAGCACAGTGGCTGGGCCCAATGGACATCCCTTGTTCCTCTCTTGGTTTATCACTCTGACAAATGTGATACTGTCTATAACTGCTGTCTGTAAGACACTGGTTCATAGCACCCATTTCTGTTGGGAGCCATTGGAGCTGGAAATCGAACACATGTGCAGGACTGCAGCATGGCCAGTCATGGCCGAACGGAGAACAAAGAGATACTTTAAAGGGCAAGATAAAGTCCCAGCTGAGGACACCTAGCTCCAATGAACTAAGTAAATATTGTAACTGCAGACATTTCACTCCTATAGTGAAATGTAACATGGATATCTTCTCCTAAGATAGTTCTGCTAAATTAACATAATCTGTTACTTGTAAAAGTGCTTGAACCACTCCCACGGTCTGTTCAGTTTCCTGCATTTTCCACTCTAACTCCTTCCTTGTTTGAATACTAAATAAATATGGGCCACCCAGAGACATCCCCCTGTCTTAGCCACCAGAGTCACAAACTCTGCAGAGGGTTTTGATCCTCCTGGAGCCCTAAAATCATACCACTTATTCCATTTATTTAAGCCTTTGGTGTGCACTCGTTTGAGAGATTGGGAATCTAGGCTAAGTCCTCAATACATTTCTCCAATCACCTGTCTTTCACTATTCCTGTCTCTCCAAATCTCTCAGTCTCAGACCCAACCCTCCCCTCCTCCAGTTGTTTACTGTCCCTCACCTGATCACATCTTCTCCTTCCACATGGCAGATCTCCCAGAGCAATCACAACCACACTGGGGAGTGCACCTCTACTGAAGTGTACTCCAGTGACTCTCAAATCAGTCGGTCCAGCTTGGGGCTCTTTTTTCTGAGCTCCAAAGTTGCATGCATGTATGTTCAACCAGGCTAGTACGCTTTTTGTGAAAGTACCACCTCCAACATCGAATTCATGAGTCTTGTTCTAGAACTGCTTCCCTGCCTGTGCTTTCTGCTCTTGTAAGTAAGACAACCATCTTCTAGTCACCAAAAACAGGGTAAGCCTAGGCTTCTCATGCCTCACATTCAGTCAGTAACATGAGTCTGTCAATTCCAATTCAGGAATATCTCTTTAGTGTGTCCCTTCCTTCTAACCACACAATAACAACCTTTGTATACACCTTAATGATTTTTCACCTAGATTACATCTGGATTGTTTTCTGGTTGCTCTTCTTTCCCTCGAACATAGCTTCCTCATTACTGTCCAAGAGCTCTCTCTCAAACATTCACTCTGTGCTATGACCACACTGTTCAATACGTGCAGAATAGGACACACATAAATTACAGCATGGAACACATTCAGTCTTCGGTCTTACCTGCTAAGCTCATCTGATGCCATATCCCTGTACACCCATGTTTGTCCACTAATTAAACCTTTTCTTTAAACTCTGAATTTCTGAGCTAAGCATTCTCTCCACTTAAAAAACCTCTGTAGCTCTCCTCTTAATCTTATCTTCTTGGCTCAGTTAAAAGGCTCTGTCTTGGGGCTGGCTAGCAAGCACAAGGTCATGAGTTTGATCCCCAGTATCAAAAAAAAAAAAAAGTGGGGGGGGCTCTGTCTGTTTGGAGCAGCCCATGAACTAACAGGACAAACTCGTCCTTGAATTCCAAGTACATGCCCTTTTATGTTCCCTAAGATGTATTTATCGCATGAAATTGTAACCTTCTGCTTACTAATCTTTTCCCCCCACATAGAATAGGAGCTCCTGGCTTTCATTAGTTCCTACCCCTAATTCCTAACAAAGCATCCAACAGATAGCAGGTGCTTCAACATTTGCTGACATAATGAAGACGTCATCCCACCTCTGTTCCATTTAGTCTGGAGATGACACAAGCTTCTGTTGATTCAGCTGTTGTGCTACTGGTCTAAGCATCTGTCCCTTCCACCCTGCCCCTCTCCCTCTTTTCTAACTGAGGCTTTATTAGTTCTCACACAGCCCTACATTTCTTTTCCAGCTCGCATCCTGATTTTGACTCATTTTATCTTTCATCATTTGTATATGTTTATGTGTCACTCAGTAACCCTTGTGAGCATAAAGTTTTGTTTACACTGTATTTCTCAGATTTTTCTATGGTAATTATATGAATGACACACTTACAGGTGTGCAGAGTCTCATCTGCATAACCGAAATGGTGGCTGAAAGAGTTAAATTCTAAGAAGGCCCCACAGATACCTACTTTTGATGTTTTCACCCTTGTGTGATCCCTCCCTTATTGCAAAAGGGCTGGTCTGTGTGACAAATAGCTGTGTTATGTCATTTCCAAGATTAGATCCACATGGGGAATGACTGAGGTCCTTGGCTGATAGTCACTTGAGTTTAGAAGTGGATCAGCCTGCACCAGACAATCCTTAGATGTCTGCAGCCAACACTCATAGATACCTTGATTGTAGCCCAGGAGAAATCCTAAAGCTCACCTAAGCTGTCCCAGGATTCCTGATTCCCAGAGACTGTGAAATAATAGCTTGTATATGAAGCTGTTAGGTTATTCCACCTGTTATGTAGTGTCGTGGGCGTCTTGACCAGCGAGAACCACACAACTCAGACGCGGTGGAAGCAGCACTTTATTTTCTTCTGGGTACAGCAAAAATGGCCCCGAGCAAGGGGCAGCAATGTCTTATATACTCTATAGAGTTACTGGGCATAATCTCATTGGTCCATCCCATCAGGTGACATCTCCATTCCCGCCGTCTACCTAATAAGGGCATATTTGGCAGGATAGCAGCCGCATGTTTATCAGCCGCAGCAGGAAGCAGGCGCCATCTTTGGGTGGTGGCCGGGTGCCGGCTCTCCACAATGTAGCAACAGATAGAAAATATAGTAGTCCTGATGGTTACTTCCCATGGCTTTCTCCATTCTCTCCTAACCTATATATGCTAAAGCACCCAACAAACAGGAAGTTGTTCTTTTTATCCAAACAGGGCCAAAGGATATGGACTACTGCTTCCACACCTTTTTTTCTAGGATGCTCTTCCATCCAAATTGTCCTTTTCTCCCACCACCACTTGCCAACATCCTTACCTTCTTCAAGGGTCAGCTCATGTTGCATCTCTGCCTTAACGCATCTTTGATCATACCTACTAATCAGAGAGTGCTCTCACCTCAGAAACTTGTAACATTACTTTTGTCTTTTCCTTCCCATGTGGCTATTCCTGTCTACTAGGTAACCATCAATGTTTTCCTTGTTGTGTGAGATGATCTGCTCAAGAAGGGAATGTTTGAATGCCTGTTGAATTGCAAAATTATCCTTAACCTGGAATGTAAACACTGTTGGTAGGTTGACACTGGTCATTTTTCTTTAGATAGTGTCTTCCAGTTTGCACTGAACATATGGACATCTGGCCCCACCACCACGCCTGTGTTGGCCTTTTCATCTACTTCAGAGAGATGTTGCAGGCAATGAGGCTTTCAAAGACAGCATTATTTCCTGGACAATAATGATTTCCACAGTTCTTTGATTTCTTTGGACACCCTCAACAAGCAGGAGACCTTGTAATTCCATATGTCTGATCATTTCTGCAGTCATACCTGAAAAACAGGCTTTAATTTTTCAAACTATCTGAAAATCTGAATAATCATTTCCACATAAGCCCTCTTTCCACTGACTTCCTTGAAAGATTTGTTAATAAAGTGTTAATATTTG
>RJWM01021796.1:0-34727 GCA_004363535.1 Dasyprocta punctata
TTTTTTTTTTTTTTTTTTTTTTTTTTTGTGGCACTGGGAATCAAACTCATAACCTTGAGCCTGCCAGACAAGTGCTTAAGCCACTGAGCCAAACTCCTGGCCCTAGTTTTTTGAGACAGGGTCATACCATGTAGCTCAGGCTGGCCTTGTGCTCGAGTTGTAGCCCAAGCCGGCCTCGAACTCCCAATGCTCCTCCTACCTCAGCCTCCTGAGTGCTGGGATTAAAGGTGTATGCTACCATGCCCAGCCTATCTTTTCTTTTCATTAAAAAAAAATGGTTTTTTTTTTTTTTTTTGAGACAGAGTCTTGCTGTGTAGTTCAGGCTGGCTTTGAACTCACTATGTAGCTCACATTGCCCTTGAACTTAGAGTGGTATCTATCTTGATCATTTAATTTTCATGAGTTGATTTCATGTACCAAATTGTTTTTAATTTGAAGCTTAATGGGAAGAATTTCTAAAGGCCACAAAGCTAAAGTTACAAGAATAAAAAGATCTTTAGCATCATAGTTAGCATCATTAAGTACTATTATTAACTCAAGTATCTATTAATTGCTCTAAGTCCAGGAAAAAATTTGCTTTGTTTAATCCTTAAAATACTAACCAGACTAGGCTGGGGATGGAGCTAGGCAGTACAGTGACTGCCTGGCAAGTGTGGGGCTCTGTGTTTGATTCTCAGTACTGAAAAACAAAAAAAAATTAAAAAAATAAAATAAAATACTAACCAGACCTTTTTGTTAATATTTAGATTAGACAATACATGTTGACATTCAAAGTTAAGGTTTTAATGGTTACCTGTGTGTTAATTCATTTATTCATTATTTATGCATGCTGATGTAGTATATTAAATTGAACTTGTACCTCAATATTTTCTAAATTGTTTTTGCAAATTTATAGCATTTTTCAACTACATATCTCCATCCTTTAAAATATTCTTTTAAGAAATATTAATATAGCTCTTATTGAATATAATTATCATACTATGATAATCTGATTATTTTTATAAAAAGTAAAATTAGGAAAATCATGAAGAATATTTAAAAATCTTACAAAAACAGTTTATCTTTGGGGAAAGGTGCCTGCTTTTACTCTATGTAACATAAGCAACAGTTTTATTTTTTTTTAGTTACAAATGAGAGTTGAAGAAAGATGTGACATTTTGAATGGAGTTTATAAAAGCTAATGCTATTTTTTTGTTCCTGTTTGAATTAATTGGTTTGGTTAGGGAAAACTGTAGAGTTTTGTTTTCTCTCTGACTTGGGCATTTGGCACTGGTTTTTACAAAGCTACATCATTCACAGAGCAGAGCCCCTTTGGAGCTGTTAGAAGAAAATTAGAATTCTTTCAGCCCAGGTTTCCATGGAACAATCGAAGAAAAAAAAGAGAAAACACCTTTTCAACTACATTTGGATTTCCTTTATTATGTGAGTCCACTTAGCTATTTTAGATCATAAAAGAAAACAAACAGGAAAAGCTGGAACTGATCAATAATAAAACATTTTTCTGCAGACAAGAAAGATAAGTGAGTTCATTACAAGATATATAAATTGACTTTGGTTTCCTTTTCTCATAACGTGTTTTATCTTCAAAGCCCAAGATGAAGAGGAAAGGACCATCCTTGCCGACAATAAATGTCAGTGTGCCCGAGTTACTTCCAGGGTCATCCGCTCTTCTGAAAACCCTGAGGAGGACATCGTGGAGCGACATATTCGAATTATGTATGTGACATTCCGTAGTCCCTTTCTGTAGTTCCTTTCTGCTTAGTTTCTGTAAGCAGAGATACTTTTGTTCTTAAGCATTGTTTAATGCGATGCCTGTATCTTTACGCCCCTTCTTGATGTTTGTATCTTACATGTGGTTGAATCTTGTTAATGACCTTGAGGCAATTTTGTAAGAGTTGAGGGTGTTCCAGACACCCTAAAAATGGACAGCTAGATCAAATTATAGCCAAAGCTTGTGATATAGTCATCACCATCCCCTGTTTATGTGAACTAATTTCAGTTGAATCAAAATTTTTATTTGTCACCATGTATGGTTTGTTTTATACCATGTATTTTACACTGTATTCAGATGAATGCATAAAGTCGAGACTGCCTGATCAAACTGACTAATTTGACTTGGTCTTCACATGTGTCTTGGACTTGAGCTAGTTATTTCATTTCTCACATAATCTAGAGTTACCTCCTGTGTCACTCTTATTCAGCAGCAAGAATACTAATAGTAATTGAGAAATAAGATTTGTATTAGCCTCAATCAGTAATAAATTCCCTTTGTTAAGCACTCCTACAGTAATAGTTTTCCACCAACCAAATATCTTTTATACAAAGAGAACACAGGATTCACTCTCATCCAGTTAGTGTGATAGGAATAATGTATTTAAGAATTTTGTTCTGAGTTCTGTTTGGATCACTTGACAGCTATGTGCTGTTATTTTTACAAACTGTGTGTTTGCAGTACCCAATGATTGCATTCATCATGGGGAGCTGGTACATGGATGTGACACATCATTCATTTTATATCCCCGCCTCGGCTCTCTTCCCATTTGCAAAAAGATAAGCAAATTAGTTATCCACTCTAAATTTCTTCATCCTTATTTACTTATTTATTTATTTTTTTTGTGGTACCAGGGATCAAACTCACAACCTCACACCTGCCCGACAGGCGCTTAAGCCATTGAGCCAAACTCCTGGCCCTAGCTTTTTGAGGCAGGGTTGCACTATGTAGCTCAGGCTGCCCTTGCGCTTTCGTTGTAGCCCAAGCCAGCCTCAAGCTCACAGCGCTCCTCCTGCCTCAGCCTCCCGAGTGCTGGAATTAAAGGTGTGTGTCAACATAGCTGGTTGAAATTTCTTCATCTTTAAAAAGGGGAAAATACTGCTTACATCATAGGGTTACTGTGAGAATACTGATTCTACTTAGAGCTTATGTAGTTCCTGGCACATATTAAAGTATGTACTTTTATTTATTTTTAATATTTGCTTTTGTTTATTCATCTAATCTATGTGCCACTTATCAGTGTACCACTATACTACAGCTTGAAAATCTTTTGGTGGCCTTCATAGTATGTTCTTAGAATATATTACAAACTCCCAGCTTAACCTACAGAGCTTACCCTAACTTCTCAAGATTACCCATTGCCGCTTTTGTTTTATGTTTAAATCTAGCAATCCCTCATGTCCTTTTGTTTCCTCATGTTCACGGTGATTCCTTCCTCTTCTGTATTTATGACTACTGGTTCCTCTGCTTGAAGAAGTTTTTCTCCTATCTCTCTCAGCCTGGTTAATGCTTTCTCTTCTTCAGCTTTGTTACTTAATTGTTGTGTGAACTTGGGTGGGTCACTACTCTCTCTCATTCATAATTTGCACATCTTTAAAATGTGGTTAATCATATAAGGCCTGCTCTCCATTCTACTAGTATTGAACATATTCCACACACCATGTTTCTGGCTAGGCACTGGGAATACATAAACGTTTTTGCCTCAAAGAATTTATGTAGTCTAGGAAAGCAAGCATTTTGTAGATAAATAAGTGTGATTGGGCATTTGTTATGGTAACTATAGGTGAGCTTTAATGAGGCTACATGGGGACATTTATTGGGGAGGGGATAGGATCAAGATAATCACAAAAGTAAGATGAGTTGGCAGGGTTTGGCAAGGTTTTGCAGGCTTATCAAAGAACAGTGATATGTTGAATGGGAAATACTTAAAGTATAGAAAATGAGTGTTAAAAATTGAGTAATAGTACTGTGATACTTTGGTTCATGAATTTGGTTCTTTCCACAATTCTGATGACAAACTGAGTTGGATGAGAACCAAATCACATTCAGTGGTTAGGTTCAATGTTGACCTTTTGGGGAAGTTTCACTGGGTTCTCATGCAGTTTGGTTTGCAACCAGAATTGTGGAGACGGTTGAGTTAGTGATCCAAGGTACTGCTGTGTTACTGGAGTGCTTAAATGTAAACAATAGTACTGTTCCAATTACACAGTACTGTTTTAGCAGTATATCTATATCAGAGCTAACAATATCTGTACTCCATTGTTTTTGTTTCTTTTTTTAGTGTTCCTCTGAACAGCAGGGAGAATATCTCTGATCCCACCTCACCACGGAGAACCAATTTTGTGTACCATTTGTCTGATATGTAAGAGATTTTCTTTTATACTAACAGATATGTGGACGTTAATACCCTTTAATTAATCTTGTTAGTCAGAATGTTTCTGAAAATGTTAGAATATAAACATTGACAAGTATCTGAACTTTTAAATACATTCCTGTGTAATTAGACATTGCAAATTGACAGAACTGTGACAAATAAAAAGTATCTATACATTTATTCTAAAGAGGAAACTAATGTCATTGATACAGAAAAGGTCATTTTGTATTACTAGCTCAATAAATGGATTTCAGCTTATAAACATGCAAATGTTTCTTTGGAAATGCTAGAGTTCAATATCAGATAGTTCCTAAAAATATTCTTTTCTTGTCACCATAAATAACTCACTTAAATAAACTATACAGTTGGGAATAAACCTAATACCATAGATGTTCCTGTATGGCATAGGTAAAACGATCAGATTACATATTATTCATTATGTAACTTACTCTCAACTAATTTTTGTGTATTGAAGAGTGAAAAATCTCATAAACCATTGTGTATTATAGAAGTGACGAAGTCCACAAGGACTCATCTTTCATTACAGGTCAGGGTTATAAGAGCTAATTGATTTTAAACAGAAATGTGTAGTCACTCAATTTTGACACAGCATTGAATGTGAATTACTAATATGTGTCCTTTGTTTTTCAGCTGTAAAAAATGTGATCCCGTTGAAGTGGAGCTGGATAACCAGGTAGTGACTGCCTCGCAGAGCAACCTCTGTGAGGACAGTGTGCCCGAGACCTGCTACACTTACGATCGCAACAAGTGCTACACCACTGTGGTCCCGCTGTCCTATGGTGGTGAGACCAAGCTGGTGACGGCGGCCCTGACGCCTGATTCCTGCTACGCTGACTAGCCCAAGTCTTTGCTGGACGTGCAGCTGTCTCGAGAGGCTCTCCATTTTGTCCAGAAAGTTTGTACACTCACTGCCAGTGAATTTTAAGCCAAACTTTAAAATTTTTGGATAATGCAAGGCTAACTTCCCCCTAAAAAATTCAAATAGTTTTTACTTATTACTTAGTTACTTCTTAAACCTAAAGATCAAGAGCGATCAAGTATCATCCTTGTCTGAGGGGTTTGCTTCCTTTTAAGATCATAGTTTTTTAACATTTAAAAATATAAGATAAAGAAAGAAAATAAAACTCAAAGTGTAAAAATTTGGAACCATAATTAAATGTCCTTTTTTGTTTTACTTTGTTTTGGAGAGCCAGAGCTTTTGCATAGTCTATGCCATTTTCTTTTTAAAAAGTTTCACTGTGTAGAGAAAATATATATGTAAGCATAGGTCAGTTATATGTCTTCATTAGAAAAATCATTGGAGAATATGTTCTGGAACTACGTATAAAATTATTAAAAATATAACCTCTAATATTTTTGCAACCAATTTTCTGAAAATGATACAATTAAAAACATAATTGAAAAGATACATTTTGACATAATTCACAGACTTGGCAGCAGAACTTTTTTTTTGATAAAGAAATCTTTTCAGCAATCAAGTTAGTATAAGAAATTCCCATTGGAAATCATCTTTGTTGCAACTGAATCTAATGAAATGCTTTGTTTTTTAAAATATGTGTTCTCTAACACAGTTTGAACAATTAAATAGATTTACAAGCATATACCTGTGTAAAATAATTTATTAGCAAAAAATTTGTGCCAATTTCCTTTTTTTCTCTTTGTGTTAACTTTCTGCGAATTGAACTAGGTAAACCCTCGAACACTGGGCTATGCCCCTGTTCCCTTAATTTTCATATGTTAGAGTATAATTTGTCATTGATGAACAATTTGTAACTACAGTGAAATGATGCATTAGTCACTGAATTCATACTTTTATATAGCTGACCATTTTATACCCAAAATTAAATAGAAAGACAAGATCTTCATGACACATAAATCTTTATGGCAGAAGGCCAAGGCCAATTGACGTATATCTAAGGGGACTATGAAAAGTTAATGCTGACTCTTGATTTAAAATAGTAGGAGAATGATGGGTCAAAATCAGTTTCCAGAGCTGGGCATGGTGGTGCACATCTTTAATCCCAGCACTCGGAAGGCTAAGGCAGGAGTACTGTTGTGAGTTCAAGACCAGCCTGGGCTACAAAGTGAGTTCAAGGCCAGCTTGAACTGCATAGTGAGACCCTGTCTCAAAAAATAGGGCTGGGGATTTAGCTCAGTGGTGTAAGCGCCTGCCTGGCAAGCGCAAAGTTGTGAGTTCGATCTCCGAAACCAAAAAAAAAAAAAACAAAAAAAAAACCAACGAAACAACAACAAAAAAATCAGTTTGCATGAGGCATTTTTCTGTTTCCTTTTTAAAAATAGTGGTAGCCATTTTTAGTAACCTCTGTGTTTGTGATTATTTAGCTTTTCTTAGGCATAAGTTTAGCACACTCTTTGTACCTCAGTAGGAATTAATAATTTTGATGTATGAAGTATGGTTGAAAAATTGATGACTTTAAATAAAAAAAGAACTATTGCAGTAAAAGACACATTGTCGCTGATCCCCCCTTTGAACACACTTATTCCCATTATTCTTGGTACTTTCTGAAGTAGTTCTAGTTCTCTTTTGTCTTTCTTTCCTTTTTTTTTTTTTTTTTTTTTTTTTTTTTTTTTTTTTTTTTTTTTTTTTTTTTTTTTTTTTTTGAGACAGGGTCTCACTATGCAGGCTGACTGTGAGCTCACTTTGTAGCCTAGGCTGGTCTCAAACTTGCAATGATCCTTCTGTCTCAGCCTCTCAAGTGCTGGGATTATAAGTGTGCACCATCATGCCTGGCTAGATTTTTTTTTCCATGAGTGGCTTTAGTTGTGCTTACCTGGACTTTAGTTGTGGCTGCATCAATGTCTTGAATGCATTTAAAACATTTACCTTTCATGGTCATTTTGACTTTGGGGAGGAGGCAGAGGTTGCGTAGTGCCAGATCTGGTGACCGAGGAGGAGGAGGACATGGTATTGTGTTTCTAGGAGCCTGCCTTTCTGCTGGATGCAGCATTCACCACACTTTTCATCACAGGTCATAAAGACTCAAAAGGACTTCTAGAACTGCTTCAGAAAGTGGCAAGAATGATCAGTGTGTTTGAAGTGAGGCAGATTTTGAGGGGGAATGATGCTAAAGTGTCTTTTATTGCACTAGTTTCTTTTTTAATTTAAATATTCACCATATTTTAGTATTTACACTAAAAATACCTCCATTCTTAAAAATTTTTTTTTTTTTTGTACCCGGAATTGAACTCAGGACCTTGCACTTACCATGCAGGCACCATGCTTCTGAGCTATGTCCCCAGTTCCAATACCTCCATTCTTGATTGACCTTTTATCTAGTATGTGGTTTTTTCAAAGTCTTTGAATTTCAGTTAATCCATAAGTATTTACTGACTATTTGTCTCTTGCACAAAACTGATCTGTGACAATTAAGCTGAGGCAAGTGCCTCAAGAAAGCCCGTCCCTCTCACTCCTTAGAATGCTGTACTATTGTAGTTGTCTCTGTGAGACCCATCCTGACCACTTTAAAATTTCTCTTCATTTTCTTTTCTTTCCTTTTTTTCCCTTTCTTTTTTTTTTTTAGGCAGCATCTCACTATGTAGTGCAGGCTGGCCTAGAACTTGCTATGTAGCCCAGGCTGGCCTCAAACGCGCAGCAATCCTACTGGCTCAGCCTCCTGAGTGCTGGAATAACTGGTGTGTGCCGCTGTGCCTGTCTAAAATTTCTTTAACTTTAGATTTAAATTAAAAGTTCCCTTTATTTCAGTTTATTTTCTCCATGCTCTTGCCAACCTCAAGGAAACTTTATTATTTGCTTATTTATCATGTAACTTTTTTTTTTTTTTTTTGTTACTGAGGATCAAACTCATGACCTCACGCTCTGGCAAGCACTTGAGCCACTGTGCTAAATCCCCAGCCCTATCATGTAACATTTTATCTCTTCATTAGAGTGTAATGTCTGGTGTTATATCCCTAGCACCTAGAACAGTGTCTGCCACAGAGAGGTGCTGAATACATACTTACTGAATGAACATGAGTAAAACTTATTTGAAGAAACAATACATGTGTGCATAAAGAATTATAATTATTTGGCAGAATCTGATAAAACCAAAGAGCAATGCAATTGCTTCTGAAAAAGCCCCTCTCCTGTGCCATTCTTACCTGGGTTTTTTTTTTTTTGGCATTTTGTTGCAGACTGATATATCAAAGACCCTTGTTCCGGCATTATTACCTTGCTAAATGCCAGCTGGAAGTCCTGGAGCTCTTCCTTTCTTTGAAGTTCAGTTAAATTCTGTTTTCACTCTTTTTCTTCTTTTTAGGTACCGGGGATCGAACTCACAATCCCATGCCTACCAGGCAGGTGCTCACGCCACTGAGCTAAATCCCGGGCCCAAAGTTCAGTTATGTATACTGTGTTGATTTATCCGTAGGTGCCAGGCACCAGTCAAAGGGCTTTGTTCATATAACTCAGGGCAGCTGGAGACTCTTACCTGACAGTTAGCGAAGAAGAATTAAAGCCTTCCTGTTAGATTCATTCACGTTTTTGGTTGTTTTAGTGGCCCCTACTAAATTCCCTCATCTCAGAAATTCCCTCATCTCAGAAACAGAAGATCGTCGCATCCATTTCATGCAGATAAGGATGCGTCCCATGCAGACGGAGACGCATTTGCAGTCGTCCAGGGCGGCTGTTACAGCAGTCCGCGGTCCTCAGTGCTGCCTCACAGTGTTCTGCGTGTCAGGCAACGGAACCACGAGAAACGGGGCTGTGCACTAATTTGGTGTCTCTGGGACTCCGGAGGCATGACAGTGAGCTGGACGACTTGTTAAGGCGCCATTGCGCCCGCCATCAGGTGCAGACTGGGAGTTCCGCAGTGCAGGCGGAGAGCTGCATTTCTTTCTTTCTTTTTGCGGCACCAGGGATCGAACTCACAACCTCGCGTCTGTCAGGCGCTTAAACCAGTGAGTCAAATTCCCGGCCCTAGTTTTTTGAGGCAGGGTATGTAGCTCAGGTCGGCCTTGTGCTCGCGTTGTAGCCCAAGCCGGCCTCGAACTCACAACGCTCCGCCTACCTCAGCCTCCTGAGTGCTGGGATTAAAGGTGTGCGCCACCACGCCCGGCTGGAGAGCTGCATTTCTCCAGGATTCCCAGGTTCCGCAGCCGCAGGCTCGAGCGCCAGGGCTTTAGAACGACAAACCTCTACTTCCATCTAGTGGTTCAATTATGAAGTGCAGCGAATGCATTTCTAACGTGCACGGTTTCATTTAATCCTTGTCAACAACCTAGGAAAGAAAGTACTGCGTTCATTATACAGATGATAAAATTTGGCCCACGCCTGTCATCTCAGCGCTCAGGAGGCTGAGCCAGGAGGATCTCCATGAGTTCAAGGCCAGCCTGAGCTATATAGGGAGACCCTGTCTAAAAACAAAAAAAGACAAAATTGAGATGTGGAGAGAGCTAACCTGCTTAAAATTTTGCAAGTCGCCTATGGAGAAGTAATAAGTGGGCCCAAGACTTAAAAGCCGACACTCTCATGTTATCATGTCATGTCTAAACATATATTCAGACTGTCTTCCTCAGCAATTGCACTTCTGAGGAAATAGCCAGAAACATTGACAAAGAAGAATGCGAGCACATATTTATCATGACATTATTTATGATAGTGAAAGCTTATAAGGAGCTGTGAGTCCATCATAGATGGAACGTTAATATCCTACAGACGACAAAAATGAAATTTTGAAATATTTTTAATTTACAGAAATTGCTTATACAACGTGGAGAGAAAATGAAAAATATTGCATAAAAGCATGACTTCAAGAGCTGGGCATGGAGGTGCATGCCTGTAATCCCAGCCTTTGGGAGGCTGAGGCAGGAGGATCACCATGAGTTCAAGACCAGCCTGGGCTATCAAGTGAGACCCTGGCTCAGGAAAAAAAAAAAAAAAATTTTAAGAACTCTTCCACTTCATGCTTTCGTGAGAAAGGACTACGGAAATAGGCCAAAATACTTTTCAGTATTCTCCAAATATTCTACAGTCTGTTACATAACTTGTTTGTTACTATTAAACATTTTAATCAACTATGTTAATTTGTAAGAGACTCTTAAGATTTTACCTACTTACATACATATGGAGGAGAAAGTAGTGTTTTCTCAGCCTCTCCTCTGCACCCAGCACACTATGACTGCCAGGAGGGATAGGTAAGAAGAGTGGTGTGACTCCTGGGGGAGGGTCAGCCGTGCCACAGGACAGATGGACGCTTAAATGTCAGAGATGCCCTGTGAGCTGTCCGTCAGGACTGGATGGTCTTGGAGAAGCCGGTATCCGAACAGAGTTCTCCCAGGGGAAGCGGTTTGAGAGCCGCGGGAACCGGCAGGCCGACGGGGAGGGGCGAGTGTGGGTGCCGAGCAGAGGCCCCATGGAGTCCTTCTGTCCTGTGCTCATCTATCCACCCCTCACGCCGGCCAAACAGCGTGTTTAGCGCACGGCGCCACCTGAGCTGGGACCCGCGCCTGGTTGAATCCTGGAGGGCTAGGAGCACGTGGATGCTGCAGAGTAGGGGCCCAATCCGAAGCCACCGAGTTAGTCCCTGCGCTCTCCCGGGGTTACGTGCACCTCGAACCCGCGCACCCTACTGCGGCGCAGGCGCAGAGCTGCCAGCGCACGGTCTGGCCGCGGGTTAGCTGCGCGCGGCCTGCCCAGTCCCCAGCGACCCATCTCCCTCCCCTCCCGACGTCACGACGAGCCTTGCACCCGGTGGCTCGGCCCGGAGGACTGCCCAGTCGGCGGTCAGCACTCCGGGGAGCACAGGGAAGCTCGGGGGGCCGCGGGGCGCCCGCCAGGCCGCCGAGCGAGCAGCCAGAGGGGTGCGGCCGCGTAAGCAGCCCCCGACTCCTCAGTTCCGCCGCCTTCGAAGGTCGTTCCTCGGCCACCGGGGGCGGTTGCTGGCAGCAGAGCCATGCGTCTGAGTGAGCCCGTCTCTGACGGCAGGGGGAGAACACGGCGCCGCGGCTGCGCCAGGCCTCGGGGAGGCGGGGAACTGCGGCCCGAGGCCGAGCGCCGGGAACTGCGGCCCGAGACCTCTGCGCGCGGGCGGCCTTAGGTCCGGCCCTTCCAGCTTCCTGTTGAGTCTCACAACAGCTCTTTGGTTTCCCGAGGGGAAGCTGCGTGTTTTTCGGTCTCTCGGGGTCCTGCTGCGGGGGCTGGGCTCATGAGGGGACAGGGCACGAGCGGGCGGACGCGCCTGCGTCTGTGGCGGGGTCGCCGCAGCTGTCTGGGAGACGCGCAGAGGAGACATAGCGCGGGGGACTCAGGGAGCCTCCCCGGGCCGCCACGCCCCACGCTGCCCCACCGCGCTCGTGCAGGGCAGGGAGCCAGGTCGTCGGACACCGCGCTCCGCCTGACTTCCTCTGCAACGGAAAGCTCACAACCAGTCATTCTATAACCTGCTGGGGGCAAGAGCTTACGCGGCAGCGGGGCAGCTGGGCAGCAGGGACGGGATGGGGCGGGCGCGGATCTGATCCCAAGTCCGACCTCGCGGACCCTGCCTATTGCCCGCCCGGGTAAGGACGCCCTGTAAGGTGAGGAGTGCGGCGAGCTCCTGCCCCGGACTGCAGGAGCGCGCCTGTGCTCGCCGGGCCGGTGGGGCGCTCTGTCTGTCCCTGTCCCTGTCCCTGTCTCTGCCTCTGTCTCTCTTTCCTCTATGCACTCACATTCAATAGATTTTTTTTTTTTTTTTTGGTCCCACTGTGCTTTTCACATTTTACCTTATCCAGGTCTCAGATGGTAATTGAAATAGCAGTACCTTATAGACACAGTTGTGTCGACTGCCAAAACCACTGTGACCCAAGCATTCTGGTGAAATATAAAGTGTTTGTTTGTTTGTTTTTTTGTACCAGGGATTGAACTCACAAAAGTGGGTATTTTTAATTTTTTGGGGGGGTACCAGGAATTGAACTCAGGACCTTGTGCTTGCCAGGCAGGCACTGCACCACGGAGCTATGTCCATGACCCAAAGTGAGTATTTTTTAATGCAAGCATTCACAGTGATATTTCCAAAAAATAATTTGAAAAAAAAATAGTGAAACCTAACGGTGTAGTTTTATTTTTCTTTCTCCTTTTTTTTTTCTTTTGGGGACAGCGCTTCACCATATAGTTCAGGCCAGCTTTCAACTAACTATGTAGCCCCACACTGGGTTGAACTCATGGCAGTTTTCCTGCCTCAGCGTCTAAGAACTGGAATTACAGGTGTGCACCACCACATCTGACCTGAGAGGGTAATTCTTAGGGGAATTTTATACAGACTAAGTTAATCATTTTTCAGTGTGTGAATAAAGTAAAAAACTGGTGGGGTGGGTGGGCAGGAATTTAAGCAACCAGTGCATAAATAATCTGCAGTTCTGTGATGCAAATGTTGCTGAAATATGCAGCTGCAGATGGTGGTGTGTTGGGAGCCCTTGAAGCTGGAAAATGACCCAGACATGACCTTACCAAAGTAACAAAGAGCACCTGGGTCAACCACGTGAAAAATGCTCCTGCAGCTGAGCAAAACAGGAGGCTCCTAAGCATTCCAGGCCTGGGTTGCTAGGCAGAGGGGCTGAAATTGACATCATCCTTCCCTGTATGTAAATAAAACAGCAACATTGGTGGGCAGTTCTTTCTTTCCATCAGGAGGATACGGACTCCACCTGACTCCAGCTTTGTCTCTCTTTATTTTTCGCATCCTCTCGCGGTCCTTCACCCCAAGAACCTCAGGAGCTGCATGGGTCCCCGCAGTGGTGCTTTATTCTGTATCCTGCAAATTTTCCCTGCAGAAAAGCAGACTACAGTACAGTGTTTTCATGTGAGTGCTGAAAGCCCATTCAAAAATCAGTCAGTCAATAAATATTTATTGAGTACCTTCTATGGTCAAGACACCGAGATACTTTAGAAGATTCAAGGGGAAAGTTTCTTTTCTCAAGGAGTTTTCAACGTTCTATTTACTCAAAAATTCAGAAATCTTCTGTTTATGAAATCTATCCAACAAAATTTTTTCCTAAGAAACTCCTTAAGGTTAAAAGGTAACTTTCTAGGTAATTTTGAGAATTGTACCCTTCTAGCAAGCAGTATCCAGATAACAGGCCAAAATGCCTTTAATAACAGTAAAAATAATAATACAATTCAGATGCATTCTAAGTAAGACAATATAGAAATACCTACTTTACAAAATAATTTACACTATTTAATCAAGATACCAAGAAACTGTGTGAATAATTGTACTAGGACATGAGGAATAAGCACATTAGTCGTAGTGGAATCACTTATACTGAACTAGTAGTAAAGAAAATTCAATATCAAGTGTTTCATTTGCATAAGATGGTGTTTCCCAAATGTCCTCTGTAAATCCTGCAGATGGGGAGTTGGCGATGGGCGAGGCAAGGTCCTGCTCTTTTGTTTGGGTACTCTGCCCAGGGGTCAGATTCCTCAGTTCTTCGTTCCTCACTTCCTAAGCCTTTTTCCTTGGGCTGCTAGTTCTAGAAACTAGTTTTCCTTTCCTTCTAGAGTATGTCCCTTTAACTGAGCGACCTACCTGGTAGAGATCATGAGGAAATTAAGCACAAAAGGAAGAGGTATCAGTGTCTACTTGTTAGTAAGTTTATTCTACAATGGTTTTTGACTGGGCCAAGAGAAAAGTCCAGGTAGAATTTAGAGTATACAAAAAGGGGGAAAACAACATGTTGTTTTAAGATATGAAATTGGTGCAGCAGAAAAAAGAAATTGAAGGAGTGAAAGGAGCCTGGGAACATGGATTAACTGGCAGGTGATACATTAAGTGACAACAGAAGCCGGGCATGGTGGTGCACACCTGTGATCCCAGCACTCTTGAGGCTGAGGCAGAAGGATCGCCACATTTTCAGAGCCAGCTTGGGCTACACAGTGCGACTTTGTCTCAAAAAACAAAACAGAACAAAACAAAAAGACAACAGAAACACAGAAATGAAGTAGGAAGAAAGGAAGACATAATGGAGGATGAAAGACCAATTAAAGTTAAAGATAGCTAGGTTAGTATGTGGGAAATGATGAAAAGAAAGATAAAAAGTAGAAAGTTAAATATAGACTGGATGAGGGAGAAAGAAGAAAAGGAAAAAAAAGGAGAAAATGATAAAGGTAAAGACAGGCAATGAAATAAAAAAAATTCTGAGAGAATATTAACTAGGGGAAAAAAAAAACAGAAAAAAAATGTACCAGTGCGTCGAACTATACTGATGGGTAGATCTCTATCCATAAAATGAAAAGTTCATCTGGTTTTCACATGTACAAAACAAGATAATTTTGCAAGTAGGGAACCTTAAGGGAAAAAGGAGAAATCAGCAAACAAAAGGAAACTAACCCAGACAAGTGACTTCCAAGTTTCAAGGCGGGGTGGTCGTGGGCTTCATGCTTTCTCTGAAGTCTGCACTAATTTGTGATAATGTTGGGTCCAGCCATCCCCCACAACCATCCGCCCAGTCTCATTGACTCCACCTGGGCCACTGTTCCTACTGCTGGAAGGGGAAAGTCAGGATCATGGAGAAGGCTGTGCATTAATTAAGTTTTGGGGAAAAAGTTTGGGAATCATTGGTATAGAATAGTAGATATTTTCCTTTCTCTGGAAATGCTTGCTTGAAATAACCCCTAGGCCTGAATTAGTAAGCAGTCTTGTACCTGGTCCTGTGGATCAGTCCCTCTTTGAAAAGATTCAAATGGAGTGTGTCCTGCTATATTGAGCTGGTCAACATTTATATTTCTAAATGGCTCCCCAGTAGCGAATCCAACAAATGTGTTAGGATTTTCAGTAGGTGTAATTAGATCCCCATCAGATGGACCTGGTCTTCTGCTGCTAGATGGAGTTGCAGTGCTAGAAGAGTGAAGCTTTGTTAATTGGGAGCTAAAGCATGGTACCTGCAGGATGCTAGGTGGCCTCTGTTGCTGCCTCTCGCCCTTCTCTCCTTGCATTTCCTTTTGGATGCCTTGTGGCTTGGGGCCTTCATGGGTTGTACCAATAACAAGCTGCTCAGGAGTAAGGTCAATAGTTCTTTCATTGAGATGATTGCCTTCAAAAATTTGTTCCAGAACATTGTTCCCATCTCCTCCAAGATCATTTCTGAGACAAGGTGTGTTCTTTGACTGAGGGGCACTGGCTTTGGGAAAGGACCTGACTCCCCCTGGGCCCTGCTGGGTCTTCACAGAGCACGGGATGTTCTTTAGAGTGGTCACGTCGTCTCTGAAAGTGTTCGGCCGTGGGCTTTCCCCAGGAAGTTTTTTCTCTGAGCTATTCCTTTGGCCAGGCAGGATGCTTGTTGGGGAGACAATCAGTCTTGTGTGCTTGGTGTGACTACTTTCCATGTAGGTGGGATTGGCGTTGTGATTCTCTGCTGGCACCAGACCATAGGATGGTGTGTAGACTTGCAGGGCCAGTGGGTTCTCACGGAGCCCTGCAGTGCTACCAACACAGCAGGAGCTTCTTGGGCTTGGGTGAAATAAATGTGCTTCTGTTTGACCTGCGGGGTAGCTCTGAGGCATTACGTCCAGGAAAGCCAGATGCTGTCTCTCTGGTGAATTTAACTTGGTCATTTGCATATCGTAGTTAAAATTCTTGCCTTCGTGCCAGTCTGGGGTTTTCTGGAGTCCAGCTGGAGGGTGATTGGAATAGGGATAGTTCTCTCTCTGGTTTGGTAGACCAACTTCATGTAAATTTGTTGCCTGATCCCAGTAATTTCTAGAAATCAACGGTGGCTGGCTTTCTTGCTGCCCCTGCACTTGAATTCCATGGTCCCAGGAGTTCCACGAAGGAAAGAGAGCACTTTCTTCTTGTCGCACAGCATTATTAACGTGATGGCCTCTGCTCTCCTCTGGTGGGGACACTGTGGGACCTGGGCTGTATGATGCGAAAGTCTCATCGAGGCTCCAGGGATAGAAGTCACTGTAAGGAGACTCTTCTCTGGGTTTGGATGGATTATCTAGAGGGTAGGGAAGGTATTCCTTTGGCTGATTTGAGGCATACTGCTCACCGTCGTAGTGCCTTATTGTTGGTCTTCCATTAAAGCTCAACTCTTCCTCACCCCACCTGCTTTGTCTTGGGAAAGGCTCATCTCCAGTTGGATCAGGTGGGTCCTTTTTGTTATACTGGATGGTCTCTTTCTGGTCTGCACTCTTCAAAGGATACTGTGGGATTTTTGGTTGTCCCATAGTATTGGGAGAATCAACTCTCTTACCCCATGTATTGCTTCCAATGTATGGCGGGTTTTCTCTGGTATAATAGGAGTTATATTTATGGTAGAAAACACTTCCTTGAGAGGCCGGAGTAACATGAGGTAAATGTTTGTCCTGCTTCCCTGGATCTTCTTTAAAGGGTGGAGGGATTTCTTGGTGACTCCAAGTATTTCTTCCAGCAGGAAAATGTTCTCTTTTGGGAGAAGGGATTACCTCAGGATAGATAGGAGGATGTGTGCTGTGCTTTAATTCAGGCTGCTTAGTTTGTGATTCGTATGGGATTCTTTTTGGCGCTAAAGCAACCCCTTTGGGAAAGTTCTGGCTTTGGGTTTGTGCATTGGAACTCTGTACTTTCCTGGATTCTCCTCTTGAGTAATAGGAGTTTTCATGTTGATTAACAGAATTAAAATTTGGGCCCAGCATGTTACCCTCAGGGCGAGACCACCCATAATTTGGTTTATTAACTCCAGGATGTTGAGAGTTTCTCCAGGAGCCTGATATATCCTTGGTAGGACTGACTGTTTTTTCTTTTTGACCTGGGGACTTTTCCTTTGGATTTTGGGTCTTTTCATTGCGGCCAATAGTACCTTGTTTGGGACTCATTGGGGTAACACTGGTTCCCATGAAGGGTTTGTTTGGCCCCTGAAGCTTTCTTCTGAAATTTGCTGGATTTCCTGCATAACTGGGGTAATTGACTCTGGCAGTAGGAGTGTAAGCTTTGTGATAAGTTGGATTTTTGGGCCCAGCTGCTTGTTTGCCTTCCCAAGTGAAAGAGTTGCCCCAAGGACCCCCCTGACCTGGTTGGTTTCGGTAAGAAGGTCCAGACTGTCTCTGCCCTGTGGTGGTACGTGTGGGATTTGATTGTCTTCCTGAAGGAGAATTTCTGATGTTAGGCTTTGGATAAATTCCGTAAATATTTGGCTGATTTGGTTTCCATGGAATTTGACTTCCGGGTACTACTTGGCCTGAAAAATTGACTGTCGGGGGTGGGAAGATCCCGTTTTGAGCTGTAGGGTTGTTGCCAGTATTTAGCCCAGGAAGACTGTTTAATGTTGGACTGGTGTCATTTTTGCCTTGACTTCCTGGTTGGGTAGAATTAGTTTCAGGTACTGTTGAATTAGCTGAAGGTTCTGATGGTGGATCCTCTGGTTTAGGAGGATCTTCTTCCTTAGGTTTTTCATAATCTTCAAACATCTCTTCTGAATAATAAGGACGACCTCCAAAGCCAGGATATCCAAAAAATCCAAAATAAGGATTCTATAGGAAAGAAGATGGAAATTCATAATTATTTTTTGTTCCCTACTATGATGTGCTGCTTGAAATTTTTCAAAGAAGTAGGGAAATCTTATCAACCACATGCTTCTTTTAACACTGTTGGCTCTGCTTTCTTGAAATTTAATGCTTCTGTGGTTTCCATGATCCTATACCCTCGGTTTTCTCTTCTGGTGCTGTTTTTGACCAATTGACCTAGATCTTAAATCTGAAGGTTTAAATTTATTGTTACTATATATTTTTTAAAAAAATTATTATTTATAAATTTATAAGTTTTTATTTTTTCCTCCCTCTGGCCTCCTCATTTGTCTCTTTTCACTTGCACACCTGCCTTGAACAACCTGTGGCACGCCTGTGCTTTCTATGCAGACACCTGCTAGCCAAGGCTGCTCTGCTGAAGCACTCCCTGGGCTCATTTCTACCAAAACCCCTTCTCCAATGTTCTATATCTAAGAACAGTCACCGCTAGCAACTCAGGTTTTCTGCTTTCTCCCTTATTTCCCTGTATAGTACCCCACTGTGTGAGGTACTGGAAAACTGTGATGAAACAATGCTTTTACTCAAAACTTTCACAGAGAAAAATTAAGTGGGCAAATCCCAGGAAAACAAGCAACTGAAATCAGTGAGATGTTGTATCTGACAGGAGCCTGCGCTGGAGCCCAGTTTGGCTGTGGAGTTCAGGATGGAGAGGTGGCAGTCGGGCTGTCCTGGGGGACAGTCAGTGTGCCACAGGGACGAGCGTGCAGGGGACAGGATGGGTGTAAGGAAGCCTCCGCATTCATCCTCTCTTCGTTTATCCCTGTTACTCCTGAGCCATTGCAATAGCTTCTTACTGGATACTCTATCCTCTTACTTTTCTGTAATCGTGCTTCTCCACTAGCACAAGTTGTGGAGGCTGGGAATCAGCATGTGGGGATTCTCCCACTTTGGCCTTTCAGTGTGTGTTTAAAACCCCCCTCACCTTACAGGATGAATTCTAAACCTTCTAGCACAGCACAGAAAACCATACAGCATAATGCTGAACAGGGGGCTCCAGGCAGAGGTGGATTGAAATCCCTGTTCTTGATCTGGGACCAGGACTATGACTCTTGACCAACTGCAGTTTATTTGTTAATTTGTAATATAGAGATAATAAAATAGTCTCAACCAGTAGCTCGTTGAGATGGTCAAATGAGACAGTATACTGCATACACAACTCATTTGGAACTTGGTTAAGTGCTAATAAGTTACATGAGATGGAATAATAATCATTATTATTAGCTATAACTATTACATTCAGCCTTACTCCCTCCCACACACACTTTGTGCAGTTGGAACTTACAACTACTCACAACTACCCTGAGCACTCAGTTCTCTTTATGGCCCAGTGCCTTTGCTCATGGCTTCCTCACACCTGTCCTATTCCCTGCACACTTGTCCCTGTGGCACATTGACTGTCCCCCAGGACAGCCCGATCGCCACCTCTCCATCCTGAACTCCATGGCAGAACTGGGTGTCAGCACACACTCCTGTCAGACACAACATCTCACTGATTTCAGTTGCTTGTTTTCCTGGAATTCACCCACTTGATTTTTCTATGTGAAAGTTTTGAATAAAAACATTATGTTTTCATCACAGTTTTCCAGTACCTCACACAGTGGGAAATGTTACTAAGTCATGAGCTCTGCCTATCAGGTTTTAGACATGTGTAAGGTATGTAGGTCATTTAGAGTTTTTTTTTAAACAAATGTAATCTATAAAAAAAGTGTTTTTTAAATCTCTATTTGTAGATAGAGAGGATGAAACAGGCAGATGAGTGGATGTTCCCAATGTCACAGGGAATCTGGCATCCCACCCTGCCACTCCAAAAGGTATATAGGGACATGATGCCTACACTAACTGCCTGCCTTATTTTGTTCACTTTCTCATGTTTGCGAAAGCTCAAAGTGTCAGTTTCTAGGTTAGGTTCCACACAGTTATGTAAATTGTTTACTTAGGGTTATTGCATAATGATATTTTTGGAAAGCATCTCGTACCATTATTGACAGAGTGGTCTTCCAAGTCATTATTTTAAGAGCACACCAATCCCCCTTCCCCTACCAAGTAAGTCATTGGTGTCTGCATTTCACTGAGCACTTAGCACATATGTAAGGAAAAAGAGGCAGTAAGCTCTGGGGTAGGGGGATGTGCCACAACTGCTAATATAATTTTTTTGGTGCTACAGTAGCTAGAATTTTTCAGTTTTTTTTTTTTGTTTTTTGTACCAGGTAATTGAATCCAGAGGCTCATACTAAGTTGTAGCCTGATCCTTTTTAATTTCTGTTTTGAGACAAAACAAAATCTCACCAGGTTGCTTAGGCTGTCTTCAAACTTGCTATCCTCCTGCTCAGGCTCCTGAGCAGCTGGAATACAGGCATGCGCCAGTATGCCAGGCTCAGTGCTAGAATTAATTAATTAATTAATTAATACTTTTTTGTTTTGTTCCGTTGAGGATCTCACTGTGTATTTCTGGCTGGCCTTAACTATGTAGTCCAGGCTGGCTTTGAACTTCGGTGTTCCTCCTGCCTCCTGATTGATAGGATTACAGGCTCACGCCATCATGCCTGGTTTTAGTGCTAGGGTATTTTAAGGGTATGTCACTCTGTTATATACATTTGATTGTTCCTTCGTGTGATGTAGTAAAAAGCCATTAGGCTAGGTATCAAAAGAACTGGGTCCTGGGTCCATTTTATCTATTAACTTACTAGGTGAAATTGAATTCTATTTCATCTTCTGTAGACTTCAGTTTATATGTGCAATACAGGAATCAGCTGTTTTTAAAATTTCTTTCTGAGGGGAACATTCAAAGATGTGCTTAGCTCATTTCTCTGCTTATCGCTGTCTATAAAGTCTTAGCTGTAAGAGGCATCTTTCAATCCTTGTGGATCAGAAGCGATGAATCACTGACGATTTGTTTCGCTTTTCTTTTTTTTAAAGCTTAGGTGGTTGAGCTACGAAAGGTTCATGTGTTGGTTCTTAACTTTCCTATTAGATGTTGATCAAAAAGTAGAGGCCACTAGATGTTATTCGTTGTGGGAAATGCAGCCTTGCTTGTGCTTACCCCTCCATCTTCATTGCTGAGTGGTGGGCGTCCATAACCCGGGGGCGGCATCCTCTGCAAGGTGAAAGACACAATGAACACAAGAGAAACCGCTTTTCCACTGCCATTGGTTTGTAAGTCCGAGAGTGCATTAAATTAACTCACGTTAGAAACTGAGTCTTAGTACTTTGAGGTTTTAGCTTCTGAGTCCTTAGCTCTCACTGTCTAACTATTGAGAGTTAGGATCTCTCAGAGATGACTGGTAAACACAAAGGCTTCAGCTGGGACCTAGATTGTCCTGCTGAAAATACCCTGGGTGGCTGGATCTCCTATTTGGCATGCATACCCGCACTCCCATCCCCACCACTCCTCCCCCACAGAGAGGGGAGGGGGAAAGGGAGGGGAGAGGGTGGGACAGGCGAATGGGAAGAGGGAGGTTGATTTGAGTGACATTAGAATCCAAACATTCATGATAGAAAATCTAATAATAGAGATTAAATAACGGTGTTATTTTTAGAAAGCTTGCTTCATGTCTGAGGTCAATCTTTCTAATCAAATTTGGATGATGAATTTCTGCTCAGGGATGGTGACAGAGTGGGAGGGTTTAGAAAACCAACTTGGTTCCCATGGGCATTCTTTTTTAAGTCATCTTTAAAAATTATCATTATTAAAGCAGATTAATTGTACATTTTGGTGGGTTTCACCATGACCTTTCCATCCACGCATGTGCTGATGTCATACTTCTGTCGTACTCCCTCTTCCAGCTGCCCTTGCATGAGCTCTCCTCGCTCCCTCTCTCCTCTAGTCTCCTTTTACCTTTCTCTTGTAGTCCCTCTACTACCTTCAGGTCATCTTTTAAAATTTTATTTTATTCTAGCTTCCACATGTAAGAAAAAATGTAATACTTATCTTTCTGGATTTGAATTATTTTACTTAACATGATGACCTCTAGATCCATTTGCCTGTGAATGACATTTTGTTCTTCTTTATGGCTGAATAGTACTTCATTCTGTTTAGATATCATATTTTCTTTATCTATTCATCTGTGGACAGGCACTAGGCTGATTCTATTGTGTGGCAACAGTGACTAGTGCTGCAACAAACCCAGCATGCTGGTGTCTCTGATGGATGCTGACTGTACTCCTCTAGGTATATATCAAAGAGTGGTACACTGGATCATATGGTAGCTCTACTTTTAGTTTTTTGAGGATGCTCCTTACTGTTTTCTATAGTACTGGCACTGTATTATTTACATTCACACCAACAATGTATTAAAAGTCTCCTTTCCCTCTATTGTCAGCAGATTTTTTTTTTTTTTTTTGATAACAGCCATTTCGAGTGGAGTGAGGATAGTCTCATTGTACTTTTGATTTGCATTTCTCTCATGGCTGAAGACACTGAGTGTTTTTTTTTTTTTTCATGTATTTATTGGCCACTTGAACTTCTTTTTTGGAGAAGTATCTGCTCAGATTATTTATCTCTTTCTGGATTGGGTTGTTTGTTCTTTTGTTGTTCACTATATATATATATATATATATATATATATATATATTCTTATAAATTTTCAAGAAGTTCTGTGCAGATGAGATTCATGTTACTCTGGCATGAGAGTCAGGCTGCTTTTAAAATCTTTACCTGGATCCACCTTAGTTTCCTTAACTCAGTATGGCCATAAAAGGAAGTCACTCTTTTAAGGAAAAAAACAATAAGGAACTCTTACTCTTTGAAATTAATTGTTTCTTGTTGGTAAGAAGCCTTCTTTGTTCTAGAGTTGTAGACAAGAATAACCTTTGCCCAGGCTAAACAAACAGTTGTCAATTATTTCTTGATGTTTCAGTTTTTTTTGAATAAACCATATCTAGCCTTTACTATTTCTTTAGTTCAGATAGTTTGCCATTTCTTTTTTAAATGCCTATAATACTATTTCAGTATTGTTTTATTTTAATAGTTTTAAACTTTGGGAATTCTTTATGAGTATTATTTTGCAAGATTATAATGATATATCTGTGATTAGAAACAAAAACACATTATGGAAAAGTCTTGGTCTAATCATATTTTACTTTATGGTTTTCAAACTTCATTTTGTTTTAGTTTACCCATTACACTGAATGAGAATGAGTGTTGCATTCATAATCTCTCAAGGAAGTGTAGGGATAGTAATAAAGTAGCACAACCCTTTTACATTAATTTATTAATAAGGTTTTAGTAGCTGCTAGGTGATTTAGGTTGTTTCCATGCCGTGGGTTAGTCTGAATAGGAAATGCAGAAAACTCTTCACTTTCTGGCTGATCACTGCTGTGACGCATTTGTTTCATAGTCTCCTGATTGGTGTAGGGCATTCCATTACAGTGTGTGAACATGTATTCATTTAAGGCATAATATACTAAAATAATTTTTTATTGCTAGAATGAAAATAAAGACTTCTTACCTGTGGAATTGGCCATGGTGGTTGTTGAAAGGGGAATAATCCATTGTTGAATGGTGGGAATGGCTAGAAAGAAAGAATTAGAGTTATATGAAAATGAGAAAAATCAATGCAATGTGAAATGAAGTGAATATAGTTATTTGAAGCTTTGTCTATGTTTCCTTTTGCACTATGCTTTCCCCTTCTCCTTATGTGTGTGTGTTTTAAAGGCAGAGATGACAATAATAGTTACTATTATTGGGTAGTTATTTCCAAGCACCATGTTGACTGTTTTCTATTAAGTTAATTGAATCCTCAGATAGCCATGAAAGATACGTTCTATTATTATTCTCATTTTACTCTAGAATCTGAAGGTCAGAGAAGTTATCACTTGCTCAAAAGCTCATGACTTGGGAGTGACTGAAATCAGGGTTCAAACCTAGGGGTATCTTTTTATTGAATTTTGTATTCCCTATACCCATCATTGCATGTGATGATAAATGACCAAATGACAGGATATTTGAAGTTTCATACAGGTGAGGCGAGGTGAGAGATCATTTGTATGTCTTGCTTTATGTCAGGACTACATTTATGTCATCTTGAAGTACTAGAAACAATGCTAATTTCAGAACAGCCATTTAAACTGTCAAAATAGAGATCTGGAAAGGACTTAGAGACCAATCATTTTAATAATGGGAACATCATTGTCTAGAAAGGTGAAGTGACTTGCTCACCACCATAAACTGGTGTATGGCTGGTACTTAAGCCTTTCTTTTCTCTTCTTTTCTTTCTTTTTCTTTTCAATTTTTTTGGTTTTTGAGACAACATCTCACTATGTAGTTCAGGCTGGCCATTAACTCATTATGTAGCCCAGGCTGTCCTCTAACATGTGGCAATCTTCCTGCCTCAGCCTTCCAAGTGCTGGGGCTACAGGTGTGTGCCACTATGCTCAGTGAGACTTTGTTTCTTAACTCTTACACTTACTGTGACTTTGTTATAATGTATTGGCTCCATATTTTAAAAATACTTTTTCTTGTGTTTGTGTGGTACTGAGGGATTGAACTCAGAGTCTTCACGGTGTGCCACATCTCCAATCCTTTAAAGATTTATTTGGAGATAGTGTCTCACTAAATCTTAGTCAGTCAGGCTGGGGTCAAACTTGGATTCTCCTGCTTCAGGCTCTGAGAATACTGGGCATGCACCCCAACACCTAGTAAAAAAATCTTCTTTATAATGATACTTAGGTAATTTTTTGTGGGGGGTAGTACTGGGAATCAAACACAGGACCTTGCACTTACCAGGCAGGCACTTTGTCACTAAGCTGTATCTCTGGCCACTATTTAGGTAATTTTTAAGCAGAAAAGGCTAGAATCTACTTGCCAGGCTGTTCTGTATAAATGTCAAAACTAAACTAAATATTGTGTTCCCAGGTGGGACTGCCTGCACTGTGTGCTGCAGGAAGCCTGCATGCGGGGACCGGGGCCCCCACAACCCTTTTCTCATGATTCCCATTTGGGAGTTCCTGGCAGGTCTCACCTGCGGTGGCTGGGCGTCTGCCTTGCCCTTGGGCGGGTCTTGCGGTGGCTGATTTGAAGGCTGCTTTTCTGGTGGCTTCTGGGGCTGAGTCTGGTTGGGCTTCTGGGTGTCCTGGGTTTGATCGGTCTTGGTCTGGTGTTGGGGCACTGGGGGGTTCTGCCACCCACTGGGTAGTGGCTGAGGCCACATGGGGGGCATCGGGTACTGTGGGTAAGGTGGAGGAATTTGGAAACCACTTCCGTAAGGGCCCATAGGGCCCATAGGTGCCATCTGAAAGAGCAGCAGAAACATTGCCTTGAGTCTGAGCTGTAGACTCCCCACCCTGTAACCCAGCCAGGAGGCTCAAAAATCCTGTGGCCTTGACTTGGCTACAGAGCTTTAAGTGTAGTCATGCTAAAACAAACCTCTGTCTTCTAGAAAACCAACCTAACCGAAAGGCACAATTCAGTAGGAAATATCAGTTTAAGAATTTGATGATTTCTAACTCTGAAATCTGACTCAAAGAAGAAATGTATTAGGGTAGGTTACAGGGAATTTGACATCAAGTTCAAAACTCATGTGACTTGTTAGCAAGCTGATTAAACAGAAGAAAACAACAGAAAGAAGGTAAAGGATGTAAGACTGTAAAGCAAAATAGAAGACAAAACAAAACAAAAACAAAAAGAAGAAAAGAGAAAGAGTAAACATTACTTGTATATACACCCTTACAATGTTCCTATGCTTCTTCTTTTTTTTTTTTTTGTGGCACCGGGGATCGAGCTCACAACCTCGCGCCTGCCTGACAGGCACGTAAGCTGCTGAGCCAAACTCCTGACCCTGGTTTTTTGAGGCAGGGTCGCACTGTGTAGCTCAGGCCGGCCTTGCGCTTGCGTTGTAGCCCAAGCCGGCCTCGAACTCACAACGCTCCGCCTACCTCAGCCTCCCGAGTGCTGGGATTAAAGGCGTGCACCACCACGCCCGGCTGTTCCTATGCTTCTTGGCCACAGGTGGTTCCTCATTAATTGTGCTTTTGTTATCAGGATCTTCACAGTTGCAAAGTTGGACAGAGTAACAAAAGTAGTTATAATTTGAAAATTTATGAATTGACATAAGTATAAAAATGTCAGTCTCCATTTAAACATTTTCTCTGAGATTTTATGCCAGTCTATCTCTAATTTTCATTAATTTGTCTCTGTTTATTGGAGGATTACTCACGATGTAGTGTAATGCAAAGGTTATGAGAATTAAGATTCAGGATGTTGAAAAAATGAAGTTGGTGAAAGTGATGCCTCATTGTCAAAGGCACTAAAAGCAAGAGGAGAGCCTGAGAAAGGTGGGTCAATCAGAAGTTGAGGAAGAGAATATTGAAAATGATGATTTTAGGCAAGAGTCTTCGAGTGAGAATGACTTTATTCAAATGAAAAAGATTAAGAGAAATTGCTGACGCCTCCTCCTCTCTCCACGGGCTGTCATGATCATGTTGCAAAAGTCAGAAGAAACATACTGTGTCACTGGGCCATTATAAAATTTTGAAAAACTTTACCCAAAGAGCCAAATGACACTGAATTCATGTATTAACTTATTTTAAGAATTAGCAGTGACAAGAATAACCAACAATTTGAGTGTTATCTTTCAAAATAATGAATAAAATTACCTCTTCAATAGTATTTACTATGCTATTTTTGTGGTGGTTACTTAGGCTATTTTTGTTGTCTTCTGTGATCTTTGCCCAGAATCAATTCTCCTTGGTTATAAATAATCCTTGTAATTAATAAATGATTTTGACTTACAGGAAAAGAATACTAGTAATGAATAAGGAGAAAATTTGGTGTGAGGGGACAAGTGAAATGGTTTTCTGTCCTTAAAACTTTTATAATGATTGTATTGTAATTTAAACACCTGAATGGCTGCTGTCCCTAATACTAAGGCAAGCATTACAGTGCAGCTCTCTGAATGTAAACAAGAAATCATCAGAAATAATATAAAGAAGAACTTACAGGTGGGGGATGCATATAGTTGAATTGACCATAGCGCATCATCTGCAATGAAAGGAATTCATTAATGTGACCAAAAGTGAAAGTTTTTTCAGTTGACAGGTGATCAGGAATAAAGTTGAATTTCTGACTTGAAGGTAGGTAGTCATGTCTTTTAGTAGTTATACATGACTTTACAATAAGTATGCCTTTAAAAATTTTTGAGTCTTTTTAAGTCAGAATTTTATTTTGAGAGGAATCAACATACAATAATAAAAAAAATCAAGTCTATTTTGAAGTTTTGAATATTCTGTTCTATTTATTTGGTGCTCAAGATTTGAGAGCAAGATAATTCTCTGATGATTCTTTCTGATGTATGTTGAATTTGTCCAGTGATCCCTTGTATGAGTTATATAAAAGGTATCTGTGTGTGTAAACATCTGCTTTCTAACACTTGGTACAAGTGGCTAGTTTGGCTAGCTATCAAAGTTAGCCAAGAAACTAGTATCAAACCCACTTATATGAAAAGCAATAGTGAAGCACACAGGTAGAACCATGCCAAGAGAAATTACTGCTTTACCTGGTTTAGGACTTTCTCATCTTCCTGCCTTTATCTCTTTTATAAGAAATTCTGTATTATCAGAAATTTTGTCAGTATACTCATCTTTCATGAACTTCTACAATAGGATGGACTCTGGAAAATTTCTCCCTGATCTTGAGCATACATACCTCCTCGCTTTTGCTGCTAAACCCAGGCATTCGGGGCATGTACATCTGGAACTGAGAGAATACAGTGACACATGAAGGCCTCAGCTGAAACAAGCCCCACCACCGTTCCCAGGCTGTGCAGCAACATTGCACAAAGGAAACGGTTAGAAATACTCACTGGCATGGCAGCAGAGTTACCGAGCAGACCCAGAAATACCAAGAGCATCTTCATTTTTCCATTTGGTACCTAGAATACAAAACTGAATGTTATTTTTGGACTGAGAGATACCTGTGCTTAAGGGCCCACTGCAGTTACTTAGGTACTAGCCTGCCCTGCTGTGCAGTAGAGACGCCCCGGGAATACGGGCGTCCACTGCCATTTGCAGTGTTAAGGAACTATTAGTTATTACCTGGTACTGTCCTGAGCTGCCTGAAGACTCAGATTAAAAAGGAGAGAGAGAGAGAGAGAGAGAGAGAGAGAGAGAGAGAGAGAGAGATAATGCTTGAGAAAATCATGACTGTAGAATGTGGAAATTAGAAATTAGGAGGTTACCTGAAAAACAGGAATATTTATGGTTTTGAGTTTCTAGGTGGCAAGTTAGTTTACAAAGGCATAGAAATATCCAACCACATTCATTGTATGGAATAATCACAATTTTAATGAGTGCACATTCCAAAATTAGGACTTTATACTACTTTTTAAGATTTTAAAGACAACATAGCATTATAGAAGAATTAACTTGCATTCTAATCAGGTGGAAAAAAAGTCCTATTTTTTTCCTTCTTTCTTCTATTCCTTTTTCTATCTTATTATTATTATTATTGTTATTATTTTGCCTTTAAAAATCCTTCTGTTCAAGGGCTGGTTAGGACAATAAGAAGAAATACCAATAAATGTAAATTTATGTCTTTGGTGGCTAAATAACAGCTGAAGCCAGTATGTGTAATATAGGTTACAATAGCCAAGGAAGCTAACAAATAGAATGCTGCTGTGGGTTTACTCTTCGTACTATTCCTAAAATGATAAGTCAAGATTTTGAGAAACTTTGGATGTTTATTTTCTCTCCTGATTATTCTTCAGTTTCATCTCTATTTTAGCCATCACAACCATTCTTGATAATTTTGCAACCTCATGAGAGAAGTGACTTTTTATTTTGCAAACACTCATTATCAAGTGCCACTTATTTTCTCTTTTGTAAAATTAGTTTATTATTTTAGATGACTTTTAAGATTCCTTCTACCTCTAAAAGTACATGACTGGATAAAAGTTAATGATTGTTTTTAGAATTGAAAATAGTCTTCATGATTGCTATGAAGTACAAAGACTATGTAAATTCTTATTCATCTATGAACACAGATACTCTTTGGCTCTTCCGGCATATTAAAAAGTGCTTTGTCCATGCAACTATACTTGTGACAACATTTAGTTTGATAGATTAAATACTGAGAAATAAATGAGAATACTCACCAAGTTATATAATTTAGGAAAAGAAGCCCCCTTTCTGCAGTGAAGCAGTCGCATTTTTTCACCAAAACTTTCATAAGCCTTTGGGAAGAAATAAAGGTTTAGCATGAGGAG
The DNA here is from genome assembly GCA_004363535.1 of Dasyprocta punctata. Classification (NCBI taxonomy): domain Eukaryota; kingdom Metazoa; phylum Chordata; class Mammalia; order Rodentia; family Dasyproctidae; genus Dasyprocta; species Dasyprocta punctata. The sequence continues at coordinate 28,860 of RJWM01021796.1, forward strand.
TTTAAATGTAATCAATAGGACAAATAAATGAAACAAATGGGCATCACCGCTGAGCTGGTGTACATTGCATTGGTCATTTTATCTGATCATACCTTTATTAGAGGGTCCTCAACATCAAAATTAATCTTCTTTGCTTTAAGATTAGGATGAAAGCTAAATCAGAGAGAAAATGACATAGGCATTGTATTTTGAGATACTTCTAGTGAAATGTTGACAAAGCACATCTTTATGGAGAAATGTGCAAAGCTACAATATTAAAAGACGTCTAAGTAGTTTGGAAGAAAACCTATTAGAAAAACAAACATGCTAAATAAACCAAGAGTTTAAACTTTTATCAGATTAGTCTACAAAAATGATATTACAACCTAAATTAAGGAATGCAATAAGGAAATCAGTCATCTATAAATTAAGTTCATTATTCGGCACTCTGTATTTTATGTTAATAATTTCTAATACTCACCCAATGCTGGTTAGAAGCTGCAAGATATAAAAAAATGAAATTTTACTTCAACTTTGTTAGTCTGTCTTTCAAATAGATTCTTAATGGTCTGTAGTGGAAACGACTACAAATTGCTGAAGTCAGGGAGAGCCAAGGAGCAAGATACATTTATTTCTTAATAACAAAACAAAAATTCTTCATGAAGATGTGATATTGAGTACCAAAAAGACATAAAATAAAAGGATTCCTCCTTGTCAGACCCCTTGGCATAGCAAGATCACATTTAAGCACTGTTGTAGACATGTACAGCCAATCAGCTTTGAGGGAAATGGTTTTGCCATCACAAGAGTTTAAAGTAAACACACACACACACACTCACATACACACTCACACAGGAAGATTCAATGTAAAATTTATGATGTGTTATTACAGGAGCTGTCAAATCAAGTCTCTCATTATGTATAATAACAGTTTGGGAAAATGAGCTTACAGCAGTAAGATTTAAAAGATGCTTTCCTTGTGAATTTGGGTTTTGAAGTACAGAGAGTTCATTTATACAAATATATTTTGGGAACAAAGGTGAATATTAACTACATACTATTGTCATAAATCATTGGCCTTCATCAAAAGACAGAACAATATATTTAATATATTGTTAATATGTAATCAAAATAAATCAGAGCATTATAGCTATGACCAATTTAGTGACTAGACTTGGTTTGTATCAGATGAAGCCAGTAGGACATAGTTGCTTTTAGAAATCAAATATAATTCATTTATTGGGGATTTAAAATTTTGGAAGACCAGGTTAAAATTGGAAGTGAATTTTCTGCTACTCATGAAAATACAATCTCATGAAAGCAGGAATGGAGAAATTCACTACAAGGATTAGATTACGGACTTTTTTCTGCAATCTAACTTTTCATTGCAAAGATTTCACTTTTAAATGAATCCAACTCTACTCTTCACTGACACAAGCAAGCTTTGTCATCTTGGCTGAAGCTGGGTTCTCCTGTTCTCTTGTGGCTCCATAAGAGAAGACAGATGTCATCCTGGTGTTTGCCTACTGGAACGCTGGCATTGAAACACTGACAATGGTTGAATGGGTTCTACTTACTGTGATTCTGTACAGAAATTTCTTCAGTGGTTGCATGTGGCACACAAAAGTCTATGTCTCTCTTCTTGGGCCAAATAGCACTGTATTCATTAGCTCTTTGTCCCCAGTTTTAGTGTCAGAAAGAATAAAATTTATTAGAATAATCATCTTTAAATTAAGCTAGAATATTTAAAAAGTCTGTATATCAGACATACGAAAAGACATGTCTATTTCAACATCTGACTGCCTTTGTTTTGTTTTCTAGCAGTTACATACCACTTGTAATACTGTGAGTGTCCTGAGATGAACTTGCCAGTGACAGGACACGTGGAGAGGACGGTGTGTTCTTGGAGCGAACTGAGGCTTGTGCTGGGTGACACGGTGACTGTGCCGTTCACGCGGAGTGGGTTTTTGTTCTTGGCTGAGCATGCGTAGGTGACAGGGAGCTGCCACTAAGTCTGACTTGTGGTTGCTTTCTCTACTTGTTCTTTCTGCACAAAAGTGGTTGGTGGTCACAAAATAAACTATATTTCTAAAACTCAGGCAATGTGTTTCAACAAGTGATGAATTGAGAAATGGATTGGATTGAGAAAATAAACGTATTCTTTTTTTCTTCAAAGAAAAAACTAAAGAAGAACCCAATTCTGTAAAATGTTTTGAAGCCAGCCTTCTGACTTTTACCCATTTTTTCCAATCATCATTTCTCATTTTATAAATTCTTTTCCTCTCCAGTTACTGCTGTTTGTGAACATGTATTATAATTTGACCTTTCAATTTTTTAAAGTGTATTTTTTTGTTGCTTTTCCTCTGTTTGCCTTCTCATTCATAAACAGGCTTTTGATCTTGGGTTCTGTGAACTCAAGACATCTTATATAAGAATTTGTGCATTGTGCTCCCTCTCCCCTTGCCCTGGCCTGAAATAAAACACATCTTTCAAGGGTCTGTGATCTCTCTACTTTTCTTTGCTTTGAATGTTAAGATCCTCCCACTGACCTAGATTTTAAGTTATTAGAAGTAGTATTATTCCTCCCTGTTAGATACGGTACAAAGAGGCTGGGTTTTGAGCTACCAGGTCTGAGTTTACACTTCCACAAATTACCTAACTGCCAATTTAATGTTCAGTAGAATGGAGGTAACATAATTTGCTCCTTAAGTCTCTTCTGATGCTTGGATGAAATATGTGTAAAATGCCTGACACATTGTAGATAACTGTCAGTAACTAATTGATCAATACATCAAGGTATTTTATTGTTTTATTATTTATTTATTTTGGTACTGAGGAGTTGAACTTAAGCCCTTCACACTGAGCTATATCCCCAGACATGTTAAAAAAATTTTTTTTTTTTAAATTTCAAGACAGGGTTTTGCTAAGTTACTAACTTGCCCAGGCTGGGCATAAACTTGTTGATTCCTCTGTCTTAGGTTCCCATAGTGCTGGAATTACCATGAAGGTATTTTCATAGTTCTGCATTATATCCTGTATGGTTTACTAATCATTCAGCAGTCATGAATAAAATCATAGTTGTTAGAGAACATAGATCCTCTTCTGAGTGAGGCTTTTGAGCTTTTTGAGCTGAAGTTCTATAGACTATTCCAAGTGTAGCACTCCAACACCATAGGATCAAGTGAAGACTCTACTTGAGGTTTTCTTTTTTTCATTTCTTTTTTCTTTTTGGGGTGGGTACTGGGGATCAAACTCATGACATTGTGCTTACTAGGCAGGCACTGTGCCTCTGAGCTATATCCCAGGCCTCAAGTGAAGGATCTGAGATGAGGTTGTCCTTCAGCCTCCATGGTGGAGCTGAATAGCACCTCGGCATCTTGGCTTCTCTGAGAGCATCCCTGCAGCATATTCTCATGCTCTGAGTGTTGGAAAAACCCTGTACTAAAAAGACCAGGAAACACAGATTAATGGCTGATGGAGGAAGTGATTAATAATGTTGTCTAACAGTTCTTGTGTGCTCTTCATGTGCAAACAAAGCCTGGCTTCCCAGCCCACCCACCCTGCTCAGGCCCTTAGGACAGGAAACTTTTCGAGTTAGCATTCTAATTTTTATGACTTACTTGTTTTACAATTTACAATCGTCAAGTGATTTAGTCTGTCCTAACCTCAGTTTTATAAAATGGGGGGCAAAAATAGTATACTTTTTGTGGGTTTGTTGAAAATTTAATTAGGTAATTCTTTTAAGGTTCTAAGTGTTATATATAAATAAATAGGTTAATAAGTGTTACATATTATCATTAGAGCTTTCTCATAGTTGCTTTATTACTGACCACTGACACATTTTCTAAAGATTTTTGAAGAATGTTTCTCTTCATTGTGCTTCTTTATTCATTAAGAAAGAAAGACAGAATAAAAAAACCTCCAAAAGCATAACTAAGCACCTACAGAAACAGGATAGAGAAAAAGAAACTGGGTCATAAACTTTATCTGATTTTGCCAAATTCAAATCTGGTGGTTGGTCTGAAGGTAGGAAAGCGATTCAGTGGAGATGGGGTGTAGAGCTGGTGGGCGGTTGTCTGGACCACCTTCAAGGTGGGTTTACGTCTCCAAGCTTGGAACTATCAGAACTGTCTTACATAATTTAAAGGTCAGTGATTAAAAGTTTGGAATCAAAGAGGATTGTCTTGTTGTCTGGCTTCTCTATTTATTTATTTACTTATTTATTTTTTATTTTTTGAATTTTATTTTAAAGATAGTAAAATCCAACAAAACAACAGAACAAAGTCAAGCAAAATAAACCAGTAAAACTGGCATGGAACTTCAAAGCAGGATACTAGGAAAACAATAGCTATTATAGTATATTTTGCTATCTTCACAATAGTTGTCCATTCCATCAAGTATAGCAAAATTAAGCCAAAAACAAAACAGAATAAAACCAATCAAAACAGAATATTGAATAAATCAAAACAATGAGATAGAGCCTCAGAGATAAGACAGAAGAGAATCCCCTGTATTTGCTACATTGCATACTGTCATCCTCCCAAGAGATGCTCAGACTGCTGGTCCCAGGCCTGCAAAATTGTATTGTTTGGTGGCAAACAATGCAAGCATTTAGTTGCTTTATGTACCTTAGTTGCTATCAACTTAGCTGGTCCTCTGAACCAGCAGGTTGCTTATGGGGGGTTAGGGGATGTTGATTCTCAGCCCGTGTGCCAGTAGGCTCACAGGAGGTGCTGACTTTTCTCTTCCTGAAAACTGTTGAACCACTTATAAGGCAGGCTAATTGTCTTCTGGTTGGATCCTCCCTGACCCAGCATGGTGGGTTCTCAGGAGGCGCTGATCTTTCTCTTCCTGGAGTCTGTACCACTTGCACTGCTTACCAGGAAAACTGGCTAGTTGTCTCTCTGTTTTTCTTTTTTTAAATTTTATTTTAAAGAGTATATAACAGAATAAAAGCAATCAAAACAAACCAGTGTAAGAGATACAGCACTCCAAAACATGAAATCAACAGCAGTTACCATAATGCTCCTTGATGTCTTCAAAATAGCTGCAGATAACTTAGGACATAGTATAAATCAAACAGAACAGAACAATAGAAACAATATAAACAAAACAATGAATGTGATAAAGGACTTCAAAACAAGCCAATAGTAAATACAAAATTGCTACCATAATATATCTTGCTATCCTTGAAATAGCTTCCCTGCCATGGGCTTTAACATAATCAAACAAAGCAAAAGAGAATAAAACCCAACCTAACAAAACAATGGAAATGACATAGGACCTCAAAACAAGGCCATAGGGAATCAACAATGGTTGCAACCCTCAGAAGGAGACCCCCCCACCCCACCAGATGACACATTGCTTAATGATATCCTCTGAACCTATGATCAGACCACTGGCCCTAGACCTGCAGTGTTAGTGAAACACCACAGCACCACAGGCATCCAATTGCATTTTACCTCGATAGCTAACATCACAGCCTGTGTTTCTCCGGGTAAGCCGGTTGCTTATGGTGGAGGGGGGCGGATGGTATGTCTTGTCTGCCAGCCCTCATGCTGGAAGGGCTGGGGTCTGGCTGTTCCCAGTCTGCCAGAGGCCCATGTACAGCGCTGGTTCCCAGACTCGGCTTGTTTGGTGTTACAGCCATTGTTCTATCTAAGCCCGTTTCCGTGAATGGCCTTATTTATCTTTTTGAGATAGGGTTTTACTATGCAGTTTAGGCTTCCTTGAACTCACTTTGTAGCTCAGGCTGGCCTCAGACTCACAGCAATCCTTTTGCCTCAGCCTCCTCAGTGCTGGGATTATAGGTGTGTGCTACCACACCAGGCAGTGTTCATCTTCTTAAGTAGAAAATGTAACCCGGTGATTAAGAACACTGGCCTTGGG
>RJWM01021797.1:0-34823 GCA_004363535.1 Dasyprocta punctata
TCCCCTCCCAATTGTCTTTGCTCTTTGAGCTGTTCTCTACCCTTCCACAGTATCCATTGTAGACTCTGAATCACATATACTTTTCCATTTCTTACACTAGGGAGACAATACGGTATTTACACATGTGGGTTTGATTTATCTCGCTTATGAGTATGGTCTCAAGTTGTGACCATTTACTTATAAAAGTCTCAATAAATAATAATAAAAACTGTTTTTAAAAAATAGAAAACAAACTAATCAAGAAAACAAGTTTACTGGTACATGTAATAGATACTCAGGGGCAGACTAAACCATTGAAGAGACATTTTTCCCATAACCTTGTAACAAACAGATTTTTTTTTTTCCCTTTCTGAGAATGAGCTTCCTTGGAGACAAAGACTTCCTTTCTGGGTAAATTTTGGACACTAAAAGTCCACTGAGGGAAAGCCTACATCATAAGGTTAAGTAGAAAATGAAGGGCCCAAAACTGGATTCACAGCATAATCCCTACTATATAAACAATATGTTGGGGGGAAATTGGAAAGAAATATGTCAAAAAATGATAAAAGAATTAGTTTCTAAATAAGTTTTTCTTCCGTCGGCAATTACAAATATTTATGTAACAATTTCAGATTAATTTTATCTTTGGAAAAATGCAACTTTAAAAGAAAAATCTGTGGGAACCATGTTTATAGAGAAACTCACTAAAAAGACGCATTGACCTGGCAGCAAATGCCAAGCTTATTGCAAGGAACTATTCTTTACCTCAGGGTGGAAAATTGGAAATTAAATTTATTTTGCAAGACTTTGGTTTGGAAAGCTTCAGAGTGGAATCTGAAGCCCCATTTGAAAGATAAGCAGACAGTTGGGCTTTGAGCAACTGCAAAAAGATATTTTTCAGCAATGATCATGCCATTTCATTTTTGTAAAAGTCTTTGAAGTTTATAAAGAGAACTCTCAGCATAAAGTAGTCTTGGTTTGGGACTCAAAAAACCCCAAAGTGCATCTGTTTTCCCTCTATGGGGATGGAAATAATGAGCTTAACAACATTCTATAAATTCAAATGATCTGAAAATGTCATTATAAAAAATACTGTCACGTTAGTGGCAAATCATAAAGATTTTTATTTTACAAATGAGAGAAACTGAGGCATACAAAACTACTGTGAGTACAGTAGTTTTACTGTGAGTACTAATTTTGGGAGGAAAATTCTTAAAATAACCTCCATTTCATCAAGAAAGTAAGTAAATTAGGAAAATGAAATGAACTAGAGCTACATAGGTCAACAAAAATGAACCTCACAAAAAGAATACAGTTACAGAATGACATACAGAGACTATTAAATGGTTTTAAATAGCCAAACAATATTCTACGTATCATATTTAGTAAGGCTATAAAGACCTCTGTGGGAATGTAAATTCAAATATAGGATCGTATTTATGTACAGAAAAGAGAGGGGCAGAGAGAAAAATGTAATCAGGACTTTCAGTTGTCGTCATTGTTTCTTTGGTGTTTATTGTATCATTCTTTTTATTTTATATGTGACGTAAGTCATGTTATAATCATTACTGACTACTTCCCATGTGTCTAGCATTATGCAACTTCACACACCTTGTCCTATTTGGTCCTCACAAAATCCCTCTGAGTAAGGCCTGGCTGTCCTATTTTAAGAAATGAGGGTGCCAACTTCAGTTGCATGCCCAAAGTCACTCAACTAGCATGGAGCAGAGGAAAACCTGGAATTCATTTTCATCCTAACATCTGCCCTGAAGGATCTTAAACACCAAGGACTCTGTGGCCCAGGAACTAAGCATGGTGAAAGCCATTAGAATACAATTACAACATTTTTCTATAGCATGCCTCTAACTCTGTTCTTACTCCCTAAACTCAGGAGCTCAGCTGGTTGAAAAGGGAACTCTAGAAGGAGTTGTAACTGTTTTTCCCAGTTAAGGAATTTTGTCTTCCCAGTGAAACAGAAAGGAAACCTTCGTGCCTACAGTGTCCCTTTCATGCTCAATTTCCCATCACTCGGGGCGACCGCCCTGGCCCCAAGGAGCACAGTGCAGCTGGGTCTCTGATCAGGAAGTGCATGTTTCTGCAAGACGGTCATAGTTTTCTCACTCCTCAGTTGAGGCTTTTTTCACACTACTCCCTGTCTGTGGTTTTATTTTTGGTTTTATTTGGATGGGAGGAATGAATAACTGGCATTGAATGGGAAATATGTAGACTGCATGACACAAATCCTGAGTTCCACGTCCAGTTCATGATCTCAGCCTGGATTTTGTTGTACTTCCAAGAACAACAGAGATCGAGTGCAGAGGCAGTGGTGAGGGGGCTGTCATTACGAAGCCAAGTTTCCTGGAGGTTTGTAAAATTCATATTCGCCCCTCATCGAAGGAGTCACCTCTTTGACCAACAACACACTACCCCTTGTAAGACAGAGAGGAGAGTTTGTATTTTGCTGTTGCTACAGCACCACAGCCAAGAGGGACTGCGATACAGAGAGGAGGGTTCTGCCCTGAAAACCAAGAGACCCCAGCTCTGCTACTAGACATGTTTTCTAACCACTTCCACCTCTGTTCTTTCATTACTGACATGACAGGGCTGGGTTAGTGAATTTCACATCTTCAGAATAAATTCCATATCAAAAGAATCCTTATCACATTACAACCAAGACGTCCCATGCCAGTGCTCTTGGCCTTCCCTTCTGTGGTTAGATGAGTCTGAGAATAGGTGAGTAAGTTACCCCGAGCAGCTCTGAGTACCGACAGTTTGGGAGTCCTCATTCCATACCAGACGCCAGACGGGCCCCATATTCAAAAACACAGAAAGGGATTAAAACGGGTGAGTCAGTGCAGAGCACCAGCAGGAGAGACACCAAGTACTGGATAAGACTTGGGTCAGGACAGACTTCTCATCCAAGAGAACTCTGGAGGCCAAGATTCAAAGCAAGAAATGTGCTGCAGTCACTAGATTAGAAATGTGATGAAGACTCGGAATAAACAGTTTCCTTCAAAACCTCTGTCAGAGAGTGGTTTCTCTGTTGGAGTCCAGGGGACACTGGCCTCATAATCTTAGGCTAATCAAGCGAACTTAGCTCTCTCTAGAGAATTTTCTCACTGTTCAGGGAGTTCTCACACCTGCCAGGCCTGCCCTGTGCCTTATGAGACAAAGACCCGGCCTCTCACCGACACTACTATCACTGTCATTTCTGAGCGCCTGCGGGGTGATGATGGTAGGTGGCATTTCTGTATGCCATTTCTAATTCCTCCCTGCAAGACAGATGTTAGTAACATCATTTTATAGGAGAGGAGGCCATGTCTCAGAGACACTGGTCTCTGTGGCTTTGCCTGTAATGAATTTCCATGTCATCTGTGATTCTCCTCATTAAAACAAGGTTGAGATGTGGCTGCCTCCACATAGACTCCTTAACTCCTGCAAGAATTCATCTTTTTCTCCTCTGGGTCCCCAAGGCACTTCCAGACCACTCCTCGTACAGCTAGGCTTTGTGGTCTTTGTGTTCAGAATGCTCACTCTTCACCAAACCATTTTTCCAAGTCACTAAAAGCAATGAGCCACCACCCAAAATGTACAGCTATTTTAAATCACACATGGATTCGTGTACTACTCTGTTACAGAAAGTAAAATCACACAGGAAAAAAAGAAATATGGAAATAATGAAAAGATTTCATAACCAGTGTTTCACATAGGGCTTAATAGCTGCAAAATCTTTTTACTTTTAGTAACCTATTCTGAATTACTAATTATTAAAACAAATAATTGTCTCATTGAATTAAATGATAAAATGTTCAATGTTTTCTACTGTTTAGTGAAAAAATTGAGATTTCCCATGGTTCATTAATGGAACACTTGGTAAAATATTCTAGTGGGAAAGAAGTGGATACTAGGTTTAGTTGATTTAATACCTCACAAAGATGGGAAAAACAAAATGTCACAATTAAATGAAAGGAGTGTGTCATTAGACATACAGAATTATCATATTCAATTTTTAATTTCGTGCATAAAACATGAAAAATATCTTTTCTAAAAATTTCCTGGTAAATTTTCATCTTGCTGTCTCTCAGTCATGTCTAAACTAATTGGAAAACAACACAATTCATATTTTTAACAAATGGCCTTAATGCTTTCCAAAATTATTTGAGAGATTTCAGTTATCGAACAAGATTAGACAGTTTTTTTTGTTGTTGTTGTTTTTTGGGTTTTTTTTTTTTGGCACCAGGGATTGAACTCACAACCTCGCGCCTGCCTGACAGGCGCGTAAGCTGCTGAGCCAAACTCCCAGCCCTGGTTTTTTGAGGCAGGGTCCCACTGCATAGCTCAGGCTGGCCTTGCGCTCGCATTGTAGCCCAAGCCGGCCTCGAACTCACAATGCTTCTCCTACCTGAGCCTCCCGAGTGCTGGGATTAAAGGCGTGCGCCACCACGCCCGGCTTTAGACAGCTTTTTAATAAGTTAGAAAACTAAATTTTCAAACTGAGGTGTGCCTGCAGCCTGGAGTGGTGGCGCACGCCTTTAATCCCAGCACTCGGGAGGCTGAGGTAGGAGGAGCGTTGCGAGTTCAAGCTCGGTTTGGGCTGCAACGCGAGCGCAAGGCTGGCCTGAGCTATAATCCCAGCACTCGGGAGGCTGAGGTAGGAGGAGCGTTGTGAGTTTGAGGCCCGCTTGGGCTACAACGCGAGCGCAAGGCCAGCCTGAGCTACATAGTGCGACCCTGCCTCAAAAAAACCAGGGCCAGGAGTTTAGCTCAGGGGCTTAAGCGCCTGCCTTGGCATGTGCGAGATTGTGAGTTCGATCCCGGGTGCCGCAAAAAAAAAAAAAAAAAAAAAAAAAAAACTGAAGTGTACCTATATGAGAATTTTTCATATGAGAATTTTAATGGATAAAAATAATTATCTTAATTTTGGCCACAAAATTACATAATAATGGATACAATTTTTAGTACTCCTTTTTAAAATGTTGTATCTGTATTGTTTCTGATAGTGAACACAAACCTTAGATGTATCAGAGTTTGTTTTTTGAGTTTTTCATTTTGGTTTGTTTGCAAAGCAGCTATTTTTCTCATTATTTAAAACAACTTTTAGCTTGATGAAACAAATTGAGCATGTTTATTTATTTTTAACCTCAAATATACCTGACAGTCACTTGTCTTTACCGAAAAAAATTGAGCATTTGTCTGCTTTATACAAGAAAAATTTCCCAGTACGTTTAAAATTAGTTTTTAAGCTTTTTTATTTTAAAATGTCGTAAGTGCCAGGCATGGTGGTGCACACCTGTTATGTCAGCACTTGGAAGGCTGAGGCAGGAGGATTGCCATGAGATCAAGGCCAACCTGAGCTACAAAGTGAGTTCAAAGCCAGCCTGAACTCCATAGTGAGACCCTGACTCAAAAAGATAAAATAAAATAAATACATAAATAAATAAATAAAATGTCATACAATAACCAGAAAACTCTCTGTGTAACAGTCATTTCCCCATGTCCCATCTTATTGCATTTAGAAGTATTATAATATTAACCTCGTTGATGATACATAGCAGTACACACATGCACACACACATAATATGTTATTAGGTAGAGTTTTGCAAAACAAATAACACTGGAGACACTATGCTGAACATCTTGTGTGTGGTAGCTCCCCTTCATCTATCAGAATTGTTCTCTGTTTCATAGATTATCATCAGTACTTACATCAAACTTATATGTTATATACATTTTTTTTCTTTTCTTTTTTTTTGCAGCACCGGGGATCGAACTGACAACCTCGCGCCTGCCAGACAGGCACTTAAGCCACTGAGCCAAACTCCCGGCCCTGGTTATTTAGAGGCAGGGTCACATTATGTAGCTCAGGCCAGCCTTGCGCTCGCGTTGTAGCCCAAGCCGGCCTCAAACTCACAACGCTCCTCCTACCTCAGCCTCCTGAGTGCTGGGATTAAAGGCATGCGCCACCACGCCCGGCTATATATCTTATATTTTGGCATAGCTGTTTTCTTCCCAGAACCTAATCAGCCACAGCACCATTGTACCTACCTTCATAGCAGAGACCAGGCTTTCTTCTCCAAACTGCCTCAACCACCCACTTCTAATGCAGGATTTAGGAACATGGGCATGGGTACCTTAGGAAGACTTACTGAGTAAAGATTGTTAACCCTTTGCTTAAAGTTTTGCTTCAAAATTATTAAGTCTTTGCTATGGATGGTATGGTATTAATATTTTGGCAACTTTGATATTCCAAATAAAGACTAGTAAAAGAACTTGTCACAGGAAATTACATAGCACTCCCATAATCCCAGCACTTGGGAGGCTGAGGCAGGAGAATCACATGTTCAGGGCCAGTCTGGGCTACGTAAGTGAGTTCAAGGTCAACCTAAACTACACCTGGAGATCCTGTCAAAAATAAAAACAAAAACAACAAAAAACTTTGTTGTCGAAGTGAGAGCTGGGTTTAGGAAACAAAGCACCCACAGACTACATTAGAAAAGTGAGGCATCATTATGCCTGGAAAAGCAGAGTCAGCGGAGGGACAGGAACTGGCAGAGACTGCCTGGAAGGACCCCGCGACCCTCAGTAACACAGTGTGAAAACAAAGAAGAACACTCCAACCTCTTTCTCCTGTTCGCTGTTCGCTTCTGCAGACCAAACCCGCCTGGAAGGCAACCAGCAGGTGAACAAGGTTTGGGAAAGTTCAGTGGCCCGGGTGCAGAGCAGGGCAGGCAGACGGTGAGGGAGGCAAAACAAGTGGGGCAGGCTGAGGTAGGAGAGGCGTTGTGAGTTCGAGGCCAGCTTGGGCTACAACGTGAGCGCAAGGCCGGCCTGAGCTACACAGTGTGACCCTGCCTCAAAAAACTAAGGCCTGGAGTTTAGCTCAGTGGCGTAAGCACTTGTCTGGCAGGTGCGAGATTGTGAGTTTGATCCCTGGTGCCAGGGGTGGGGGGGACAAGTGGGGCAGACAGAGAAGAAAAGAACCTAGAGGAGAGGTCTAGTCTTTTTTCTTCTCATTTTTAATTTTTTTAAAGTACATGTTTGCAGCACATAATGATTACATTTCCCAGAGGAACTGGTGCATGTATATAACACATCTCATTCTTTTGTTTGTTTGTTTGTTTGTTTGGTACCAGTAATCAAACTCAGGTCCCCAGGCTTGCCAGACAAGTGCTGTGCTGCTGAGCTACATCCCTGCCCCCTTCCATTCTTTTCTGTCATTCCCTTCACCCCGCTCCATCTCTTGGTTACCTTTCCTTTTACAAAAGCTCTCTCTACATCTTATTATCTGTCTTTTATTTTGATCCTCTTTGATATTTTGGGTTTCTCATATAAAAGAAACCATGCCATATGTAAGCCTGTGTGTCTGATTTATCGCACTTAACATTATGGTCTCAAGTTTATTCTCTTTGATGGCAGAGTAGTACTCTATTGTGTGTAAATACCACATTTCCTTTATCCATTCATCTGGTGATGGACATACAGGCCACTTCCAAGATTTGGCTATAATGATCTGTACTATTATAGACATGGGCATGCAGTAGCATTGCCATGCGAAGTCTTTAACTCTTTCAGGAAGACACCTAGAATGGGAATAGCTGAGTCCAATGGAAGTTCTATTTTTAGTTTTTTGGGGAATCTTTGTACTGATCTCCATAGTGGTAGTATTAGTTTACACTCCCACAAACAGTGTAGAAGCCTCACTATCCTCTATTAGGATTTAATTTCTTGATCAGTCCATTCTTTCTGGAGTAAGATACTCAATACTACTTTAATTTACATTTCTCAGTCCCTTAATATTGGCTTCCTTCATCTCTGCCCATACTGCAGATAACATCTCTCTGCTCTTGGGAGTGGGGGAATCCTGTCTCCGCTGACTCAGATAATTTCTATCAAACTATTTATTGTCTATGTCCACTATGAATTATGCACATTTCAATCAATGTGTTTTATCTGTGCAACCTAAAAACATCAACACCATAATGCTGATGGACTTTTTAAAAATCTCTAATTTTTGTTTTTGTTTGAATTTCACTTATTGCAGAGAAAGGAACTTTTCCAGATTAATGTGCCAAAGTGAGTATTTGTTAAAACATGAATTACTTGTAATGACAACAAAAGCCTATCAAGTGCTCAGATGTTTTCAGCTCAACACTGCAGATGTCTATTGCGCATTCTATCAACTCCAAGGCATCCTCGAGGTTTCAAAGATAAATTGCAGATGGTCTCTGGCCCTCCCCCACAGGGACAGTGCTAATGTCTGTTCAAAGAGAAACTATGACAAATGTTCTCATAAAGTTTAAACCTGCACTCTGAGATGGCCTCAAGGAACATATTAGAATCTGGAAAGATAAGTAGAACATCAACCTGCGCAATTTTGAAGAGGCAAAGAGTTGGACAGATACATCTGCTATGGTTTGGACGTTTTCATGCTCTAAAACTCATCTTAAAATACTATATCCTTTGAGACAGTATTTGAAGGGTGTGTCTTTGAGAAATGATTATGAATGTATTAATGCTGTTGTCTTGGGGGTGAGTTCCTTCTTTCAGGAGAAGTTTGGGCCCCCTTTGTACTGATGTTTTCCAGATGTGGGTACCTTGATTTTTTTTTTTTTTTTTTTTTTTGTGGCACCGGGGATTGAACTCACAGCCTCACACCTGCCAGACAGGCACTTAAGCCACTGAGCCAAACTCCCAGCCCTGGTTTTTGAGCCAGGGTTGCGCTATGTAGCTCAGGCTGGCCTTGCACTCACATTTTAGCCCAAGCCGGCCTCAAACTCACAACGCTCCTCCTACCTCAGCAGTACCTTGATTACTGAGGCCATTTTCTCATCCTCCTTACAATCCAGGAAGTTTATATTTGTAATCCAAAGGAAACTTTATTGGAATTCTATCAAGTTAAATCCAATCTACCACCTCCAGTGCAATTCATGGTAAGAATAAAGACATTAAGACAAATTTATAATTATGGGCAGTTAAGGGGTTCTGTGTCCAATACAGATGAGGGTTCACAGAAGAAGGGCCTTGACCCAGGGTCAAACCCAGAATGTATTAATTCATGAAGAAGGGAGTGGCTTGAGAATGAGTGATGGTGAGAATGGTGGGCATTACATGAGTACTGTGAGCTGAGGTATCCAGGAGGCCAGAAGGCACCTCTGCACTATGCAGAGATAAGGGTATGCAGAAAGACTAATCTGCATAACACAATTAGGGAGGCATTTAATGTTTGGAAGGTTGTTGCTGTAGTTTCTGATGTGTAAACTTTTGTGCCCTGGGGAGTCATAGTCTCTTATCTTGAGGCCCAAACCCGGTTGACATCGTGGAACAATGGCTCTGCCATCCTGCTGGGCTCAGCCATTTAGTGGCAGACACTGAGCAAGGAAATAGGGCTGTTGCTCGGTTTCAAAGATTACACATCAGTACCTTGGCTAGCCCTATTTGTATTGTTTAGAACCAATTGAAAGGAAAAAGAAATAGCTCAGCCAGCTCTGGATACCAGTAATGGATATAGGGCCAGGTTTAGCTAAGGTGGAAATTATTGCTTTTTATTCAAGAAGAGCCATTCTGGTGGTCCACTGCATTGATTTTGGGCTTCCCAGTTGCCAGAAATGTGACCCAATAAATTTCTGTTAATTATAAATTATCCAGTCCATGGTATTCTGCTATAGCAGCACTAGTGGACTAAGATACTTCAGATGAAGGAAAAATAACTTAATTAATCTAGTTTCTCAGATCAAGGACTTGCAGAGTCAGTGACTAACTAATAAAGACTCTAATGGAGGAAAAAGAAAATGATGTGTTGAAAATGCATTATCTGGAGCCGGGCGTGGTGGCGCACGCCTTTAATCCCAGCACTCGGGAGGCTGAGGTAGGCGGAGCATTGTGGGTTCGAGGCCGGCTTGGGCTACAACGCGAGCACAAGGCCGGCCTGAGCTACATAGTGCGACCCTGCCTCAAAAAACCAGGGCCGGGAGTTTGGCTCCGTGCCTTAAGCGCTTGCCCTGGCAGGCGCAAGGTTGTGAGTTCAATCCCCGGTGCCGCAAAAAAAAAAAAAAAAAAAAAGCATTATCTGGCTTAAATTAATAAGTAATTGTAAGACTTGCAATTGCACCTCAGATTCAAAGTTCCTCATCTCAAACATTCTCAGTACCCAAGACTTATAACTAAGAAAGTTTTGACTTGATTTGAAATTTCTAAAATCTCCTTAGACATAACTTTTGTAACTTGTGCAAAATGAGGAAAATGGACAATAATTCCAGTTCAGCACTACTCCAGAGGGCAAAATTGCAAAACTGGAGAGTGAGAATTGAATTTTCCTTGAGGGTTGTCAATCCTGTCACAAGAATTTATGGGAGAATAAAAATCATTAAAACCAAAGGGAGCTATAATGAGGCTAGAGTCTTTTTTTATTGTTTGTTTCTTGGGTTTTTTTTGTTTGTTGGTTGGTTTTTGTGGCTACCATAATGACTCTTGTTTTCTTCTAAATAGTTGTCCACACCTTCAGACACAAGTTTGTTTGTTTGTTTGAGACAGGGTTTTGCTATGCAGTTTAGGCTGGTCTCAACCTTGCACAATATTCCTGCCTCAGTCTCCCAAGCAATGAGATTACAGGTGTGTACCACCATATCCAGTTTTTTGTTTTGTTTTGTTTTTGTTTTTTTTAGCTTCAGTTTCAAGTTGCATTTTTAAGGACAATATCAAATGGAATGCTAAATGCAATAGCAGAGATAATGTAATTTTGAAAGGCTTTTATGAATCCTTAGTGATTGCTGATCTTACCAGAACCTGGTATTAACCAGCCACAACTCCATCTGAACAATTTTGTGTTTTCAGCACTGGGGATCGAATTCACAACCTCACGCCTGCCAGACAGCTGCTTAAACCACTGAGCCAAACTCCTGGCCCTAGTTTTTTGAGACAGGGTCTCACTATGTAGTTCAGGCCGGCCTTGCACTCATGTTGTAGCCCAAGCCGGCTTCAAACTAATAACACTCCACCTACCTCAGCCTCCCGAGTGCTAGGATTAAAGGCATGCGCCTCCATGCCCGGCTTATCTAAACAATTATTATAATACATAGAACACTTACTATGAGCCAATCATAGTTCTAAAAGTCTATTCAAGACTTGCTTCAGTATGTGAACTTTTAATTTTGTTTTTGTGAAGTTCTTCTGTTGGTTATTTTCTTTAATTTCCTTCTTAGGATTCATAATTCTTTATCTTCAGCTCTTACCTGTACCTGAGTCTTCTTAAATTCATATACAAAGCAAAACTCTGCATCCACACTCTCCTGCTATCTGCCATCCTTTCCATTTTATTCAGAAGTTATTTTTGGCTCTACTCTGTCATCCCTTAAACAAAATCTTCCCTACAACCCTGCTCTGTTCATGATACCTGTCAGATGTGTTCTGTCTCCCCCATTCACTTTGCCATTATCTTTGTCCTGGAATAAATTGCTCTTACCTGGCCTCCTTGCTTTTCACATACTCTTGATTCTATTGATTCTGGTAGTGGTACTTGTCTATAATCCCAGCACTCAGCAAACTGAGGCAGGAGGATTGCTTCAAGTTTAAGATCAGTCTAAACTATACAGTAAATTTAAGGATAGCTTGAACTATACATGAAACTGGGCAATAATAATAAAAAAAAAAAAGCTAGCTAAAAGCAGTCATCAGGACTAATGCCACAGCTAGAACATTCATTTAATACCTGTAAGCTTAACTATTATAGGTATCAAATGAATAGTGCAGGTTGCTAAAACCAGAAGAAAAATCTAGGGATGATATAACAACAATATTAGGGGTAATTAGAGAAGGGGGTGATATGAACAAAGAGGCAAGGAAGAAATTCTACAGAGACTACAGCACGAGCAAAGATCAGAAACTCTCATAGAATTTTAAATAAACAGAGTGGTCCGGCTGGTGAACGTGGAAAGGAAAATAAACCGTGTGGACCAATAAAAGAGTAAAGAACAAGGAAGTTGCTTTTTTTTTTTTTCGGTCGATACCGGGGATTGAACTCACAACCTTGTGCCTGCCAGACAGGTACTTAAGCCACTGATCCAAATTCCCAACCCTAGAAGGAAGTTGCTTAGTGTGGCAAAAATCGACAATGAGTACCATTAGTCTAAATCATGGAGTATGAAAAAGAGTGCCAGAAGATACAGTTACCGATTGGGGTGGGAAATCAGAGTTCATAGGGAGCCATTGAAGGCTTTCGAATAACTAAAGAAAGCCACTAAAGCCATCTTTCATGGCTCTGAGGAAAAGGACCAACCTCCAAGAGCCAACATATTTCAAAAACATCAGACATGCTAAATAATATTTGTGGGTTAATTGACTTATCGATGATAAAAGTGATCCTCAGAAGAAGAGCTCAGATGGCACTAAGGAGCATCACGACAAAAACAGAAGACCACACGGGAAAGGTCACTGATGAAAAGGAGGTAGGCTAGGCCACATTTCTGTTTATACCCATGGCTATTCAACATGCAAGGTAACATTAAGAGCTAAAGTTGGTGAGTAGAAACACGCATAGTCCTAATGATACTATTATATTTTAAAAATAATAACAAGCAAATAATTTACAACTATTGTTTGCTTATGATGTGTCATACACTGTGGTATGTGCTTTCACTGGGTAGCAATGCTAGCTGTTAAAAATTTTTAAATGCTAGGATACATACTAGTAAATAGCTGATACTCTAAGCATCTTTAGGGAGTCCTGCGATCCTCATTATCTTCACTCCTATCCTACAATACTCTTTGTGCCCTGCTCCTAAGAACTAAAAGCGCAAAAGGGGATCTCTGGGAAGCCTCTCCAGTGTTATGATCTGTACCTCTTCTGATCTGACAATGACTTCGTTTGATAATTTGAAAGTTGCTCCTGTATTTCATGCCTTAAGTAACTTAATTCTTACATTATTTTTACATTCTGGAAGAGGAGACTAAGGCTCAAAGAGGGAAGATATTTGATCAAGGCCACAGCCAATGAGTGGCAAATACAGATTCTTTTTCTTTAAAAGAGATTAAAAGGAAACAAAGCAGTAAAAACAAAATAAAACAGTACAAACAATAATTGGATTTCAAAATAAGCTGACAGGAAATTAACAATAGTCACTATATTGCATATTGCTATCTTCAAAATAGTTGCTCAGATTACAAGACATGGGCATGCAAAACAGATCAAACAATATAAGCAATCACAGTTTCTTTCCCAGAAAAATTAGGATCAATAGTGCAATTATGTTAGCTATCTTGTGCATATATACATGTATTTTTTCCCTTCCTTCTTTTCTCTTTTTCCCCATCTCAGTTGTTCTTTCCTTTTGAACAGTTTCATTCTCTTTCACAATATCTATGGTACCTTTTGGATTTTATTTAATCTTTTAGTTTCTTACATGACGGAGTCAATACAATGTTTACACATGTGAATCTGATTTAATTCATTTATGAATTAGCTGTACCCATTTACCTCTAGTGGGATCTTTGGCAGTACCTCCCCTTCTACCCTGGAGATCTTGACAGCTCAGGGACCATCAGCGACCTGTCCACCACCTGCAGATCCCTGGTAGGTGGCTGGAAGCCTCAGCAATCCCTCACCCCCACGAAGGACCTCAGCTTGCCTGTGACAGTGCGGTGAGTTTTCCTCTCAAGCCGAGGAACTCAATGGGTCAACAGGAGCAGCAATGAGCCCTCCCCTCCAGGTATAGGACTTTGGCAAGCCTGGCAAGAGTGTGAGTCCTTCTTCCATACAGAGAACACTGGATGGGTTGAAGAGAGCACTGACAAGGCCTCACCCAACCTGGAGGAACTTTAATGGGCCTAGGAGACCTCCAGTGATCCCAGCTGAGGCACACAATATAACCAGGTAAATCAGGCAGCCTGGAACAGCCTAAAGCCACAGTAACAATAGGAGCTAAGGGTTGGCTTACATTAATACTCCTAGGCTAGTCCACCTAGGGAGGATATAAGACTCACCCAACAGGACCTGCAGGAGGAAGTCAGGTCACTGGCTCCTTCTCTTCATTGTGGAACCCAACAATTGGACAAACATCACCCATACAGTAGAACCCGAAGACACACATGATGGTCAGTTGAGACTAATGGGATTGAAAGACCAAAATACTAATTTGAGCCAGGCGTGGTGGTGCACGCCTTTAATCCCAGCACTCGGGAGGCTGAGGTAGGAGGAGCGTTGTGAGTTCGAGGCTGGCTTGGGCTACAACGTGAGCGCAAGGCCGGCCTGAGCTACAGTGTGACCCTGCCTCAAAAAACTAGGGCTGGGAGTTTGGCTCAGTGGCTTAAGCACCTGCCCTAGCAGGTACAAAGTTGTGAGTTCAATCCCCGGTGCCGAAAAAAAAAAAAAAATTAACCTGAGGTGAAAATCACAAGACAAAAAAGCAAAATGCAATCTCAAATGTCCAGTCCATCAGGAACAAGTACAGGGGACAAGATGATGCAAAGAGAAGCAATATAAGGCTGATAGGTATCAATGAAAATGCAGGAGTCAATGCAACCGACTTAAAAAACTTTGCAGAAATAATAGCGTAAAATTTCCCAAACATGGGAAAAGAATCAGATATGCAGATAAGTGAGGCATATAGAATGCCCAACAGTCGTCACCAAAATAAATCTACACCTAGGCATATAATAATTAAGATCCAAGACATACAGCATAAAAACAGAATACTAAAAGCTGTTAGAGAAAAGACATAACTCACCTATCAAGGAAAGCCCATTAGAATCATGGCAGACTTTTCAGCACAAACCCTTAAATTAAGATGAGCTTGGAGTGAAGTATTTCAAGCTCTGAAAGAAAACATCTTTCAGCCCAGATTGATGTACCCTGCAAAACTTTCTTTCAAAATTGATGGAGACATAAGATACTTCCATGACAAAGAACAACTGAAGAAATTCATGTCTACCAAACCAACCCTAGAAAGAATACTGAAAGACATACTGGAGAGAGACAAAAAGAACTACAACTCCTAGAACAACAACAGAAAGAAACCACCAGGCAGGGCAAGCAATTAAATGAGGGGGGAAAGCAGAAAACCAACAACAGGAAAATAACATGACAAAGTTAAGCCAGTACATATCAGCTATATCCATCGATGTAAATGGCCTCAATTCACCAATTAAAAGAAATAGGCTGACAAAATGGATCAAGAAACAGGATCCAACAATATGCTATATACAAGAAACACATCTGACTCAAAAGGCAACTCATAGACTAAAAGTCAAAGGATGGAAAACAATATTCCATGTGACAGGAACCCAGAAATAAAGAGGGGTAGCTATTCTGTTTGCAGATAATGTAAACTTCAAACCAAAAATGATCAAAAGAGGTAAAGAAGGTCACTACATACCTGTTAGGAGAAAAATTCAAGAGGAAAGGCTAACAGTCATAAGTATATATGCACCAAATATAGGAGCACCCACTGTATAAGACAAATACTAATAGACATGAAAAACCAAATACGCAATAACACAGTTGTGTCACAAAGAGATAAATCAACTAGACAAAAGATCAGCAAAGAAATAACAGAACTGAATCAAATCTGTGAACAAATGGACTTAATAGATGTTTACAGAGTGTTCCATCCAACAACATCAGAATACACATTTTTCTCAGCTTCACAAGGAATGTTCTCTAAAATAGACCATATATTAGCCCATAGAACATGCTTAAGTAAATGAAAAGGGACTGAAATTATTCCATGCGTATTATGTGATCATAGTGCACTGAAATTGGAAATTAATGGCAAATAAACTGTGAAATCTACATAAATACATGGAAATTAAATAACAAACACTTGAACAACCAATGGGTTACAGAAGAAATTAAACAATACCTAAAATTCAATGAAAATGCAGACACAACATGCCAAACTTATAGGATGCAATGAAAGCAGTCCTAAGAGGGAAATATATAGCAATAAATTGTCACATCAAGAAAACAGAACGAGCACAAACAATCTAATGCTACACTTCAAGCTTCTAGAAAAAGAAGAGCAAAGCTCATAGAAGAGAGGAAATTATAAAGATCAGAGCAGAAATTAACACAATTGAGACTAAAAAAACAATACAATGAATTAATGAATGAAAAGAGCTGGTTCTTTAAGAAAATAAACAAGAATATGGACTGCCTTCCGGGGTCCTGAGCCCAGGACCTTGGAGGAGAACGAGAAGGGCCCCGTGAGGGGCCCCCGCCTGGCCTGAGAGGCACCGGCACACGGGCTTGGAATCAGGGACAACACTCCCCGCCCCCCCAGCAACCTGCTGTTTTGGAGGTGGGCAATGTAGCAAGTATGGGGGATTCTCTTCTGCCTTGTCTTTTATTAATAAAATATTAAAAAAAAAAAAGAAAAGAAAAGAAACAAAATTGATAAATCTCTAGCCAACCCTATTAAGAAAAAGAAAGAAAAAACACAAATTCATGCAATAAGGAATGAAAAGGGAGAAATTACTACAGAACCTATGGAAATTCAGAAGATCATGAATGCCTACTTTGAAAATCTTTACTCACATAGCATGGAAAACACAAAGGAAATGAACAAATTCTTAGAAATGTATGAATTACCAAAGCTGAATCAAGAAGTTATAACAATTTTAAATAACCCAAATCAGCTACTGAAGTTAAAAATATGATTAAAAACTTACCAACAAAGAAAAGCCCAGGAATTCTACAAGAAATTTAGAGAAAATTTAAGCCAATACTTCTCAAACTCATCAATGAAATTGAAAAGGAAGCAATCCTCCCTAACTCATTCCTGGAGGCAAGTATTACTCTGATACCAAAACCAGAGAAAGACCCAACCAAAAAGGGGAACTATAGGCCAATCTCCCTAGGGAACATTGATGAAAAGATTCCCAAAATAATACTGACCAATAGAATGCAGCAAATCATCAAGAACATTATACATCATGACCAAGTGGGATTTATTCCAGGAATGCAGGGATAGTTTAACATATGCAAATCAATAAATGTAATATATCACAGCAACAGAGCCAAAGACAAAAATCACATGATCATCTCAATAGACACAGAAAAAGTTTTTGATAAAGTCCAACACTTGTTCATGATGAAAATCTTACAGAAACTTGGAATAGATGGTCTCTACCTCAATCTGATAAAAGCCATCTATGACAAACCAACAGCCAACATTGTACTAAATGGACAAAAACTGAAAGTTTTTACTCTAAAATCAGGAACAAGATAAGGATGTCCACTGTCACCACTTCTATTCAATATAGTCCTGGAAACATTAGCCAGAGCAATCAGACAAGAGAGAGAAATAAAAGGAATAAGGATAGGAAAGGAAGAAGTTAAATTATCACTATTTGCAGATGACATGATACTCTACATTGCAGACCCTAAAAACTCCATCAAAAGGCTACCAGAGCAAATAAACAAATTCAGCAGTGTAGCTGGATACAAAGTCAACACTCAAAAACAATAGCATTCCTGTACACAAACAACAAACTCACTGAAAGAGAAATTATGGAAATAACGCCTTTCATAATAGCACCCCAAAAAATTAAATACTTAGGAATCAGCTTAACAAAGAATGTAAAAGATCTATATACTGAAAACTATAGTACTCTAAAAAAAGGAGATTGAAGAGGATGTTAAAAAATGGAAAGATATCATCCCTTACTCTTGGTTAGGAAGAACCAACATTGTGAAAATGGCCATACTCCCAAAACTGTTTCACTGATTTAATGCAATCCCAATCAAAATACCATTAACATACCTTACAGATCTAGAGAAAACATTCCTAAAATTCATCTGGAACCAGAAGAAACCTAGAATAGCAAAGGCAATTCTGGAAAACAAAAGTAAGGCAGGAGGTATCTCAATCCCTGATTTGAAATTCTACTACAAAGCTACTGTGATTAAAATCAGCATGGTACTGGCAAAAAAAAAAAATAGACCTGAGGATCAATGGAACAGATTAGAAGATGCAAATACAACTACAAAGACACTCAGCCACCTTATATTTGACAAAGGGGCTAAACATGTTCACTGGAAGAAAGATAGCCTCTTTAATAAATGGTGCTGGAAAAATTGGCTTTCCACATGCCGAAGACTGAAACTAGACCCACGTCTATCACCATGCACTGAACTAAAGTCAAAATGGATCAAAGATCTAAATATGAAAATAGAAACACTAAATCTACTGGAAGATAAAGTAGGTAGAAATCTTGAAGACATAGGGATAGACAAAGAGATCATGAACAAAATGCAAACCGCACTGGAAGTATTTGAACGAATCAACATCTGGGACCTCATCTTATTAAATAGTTTTTGCACCTCAAAAGAAATCATCAATAAAGTGAAAAGAAAACCCACAGAATGGGAAAGAATTTTAGCCAATTGTCCCTCAGATAAAGGACTTACATCCAGAACATATAAAGAATTGAGCCGGGTGTGGTGGCGCACGCCTTTAATTCCAGTACTCCGGAGGCAGAGGTAGGAGGAGCGTTGTGAGTTCAAGGCCGGTTTGGGCTAAAACGCAAGCACAAGGCCGGCCTGAGCTACATAGTGCGACCCTGCCTCAAAAAACTAGGGCTGGGAGTTCGGTTCAATGGCTTAAGTGCCTGTCTGGCAGGCACAAGGTTGTGAGTTCAATCCCCAGTGCCACAAAAAAAAAATAAAAATAAAAATAAAGAATTGAAAACCATCCTGCTCTCACATTCAAAGGCCTAATCCAAAAATGGGCATTTGAGATGAACACACACTTCTCAGATGAAGAAATACAAATGGCAAATAAATGCATGAAGCAAATGGCAAATAGATACATGAAGAAATGCTCAATATCACTGGTCATTCAAGAAATGCAAGTTAAAACAACTTTGAGATTCCATCTCACTCCAGAAAGAATGGCTGCCATCAAGAAATCAACCAATAACAAATGTTGATGTTGCTGTGAGGAGAAAGGAATGCTTCTCCACTGTTGGTGGAATGTAAACTGACACAACCACTGTGGAAATCAGTGTGGAAATCCCTCAAAAAACTAGGATTGAAAGTGCCATTCAATCCAGTTATTACACTTCTGGGTATTTTCCCAGAAATATTGAAAATGTCATGTCACAGCGATATATGTGCACCCATGTTTATAGCAGCACAATTTGTAATAGCTAAATCTTGGAAACAACCAAAATGCCCATCAACCACAGAATGGATAAAAAAGATGTGGTATTTTTGTACAATGGAATATTACTCAGCTATAAAAAAGACGATCTTGAGGCTTTTATAGGTCAATGGAGGCAACTTGAGACTATACTCATAAGTGAAATAAAACAGACTCATATTTGTAAATATCATATTGTATTCCTAGTGTAAGAAAAAAATAACAGTAATAAACTGAAAGAGTAATAGGATCCAAGATGCACAAAAGATATTGTAATAATGAAAGGGAAAAAATGTCCTTGAAATTAAAGAACAGCTGGGATAGGGGAAAGGAGAAATGGAAGAAAGGAAAATATTATATGCATGTAGGTACACACATATAACTGTATGTATATATAACTGTGCAAGATAGATAACTATACTACTAATTCTCTCTCTGTTAGTTCATAAAAAAAGAATAGTTTGTGTTGTCATTGTTTGATTATCTGATCATTTTTTATGCCTAGATCTTGTAACTTGAACAGCTACTTCTAAGATAACAATATGCAGTATATTAACTAGTGTTGATTTCTTACTGTTTTTTTGAAATTCTGTATTACTCTACTTTTTTCTGTTTTGCTTTTTAAAATATAAAAAGTAAAAAATAAATAAAAAATCAAAAAGCCTCTAGTTTATCCTTCTTTACAGTTGAGTAGTACTCCATTGTATAAAAATACATCTTTTTTGCCCATTCCTCAGTTGATGGGCATTTAAGTTGTTTCCAAGATTTAGCTATTACAAATTATACTGCTATAAATAAACATAGGTACACATGTACCACTGTCATATGAGCAAGTACAGATTCTATCTGATTAAAATTTGAGCTCTTGATCCCACTAGAAGAGCAGATTTTACAAAGGAGATTGTGGGCCCTATGGTTGAATAGACTGCCCATGCTAAATAAATCAACAGAGGAAATATGATTTCCAGAAACTTCCTGTTTTAATGAGTTAGAAGACTCTGTTAAGAATGTCAAATCCCTTAGTCCACAATCCATTCAAAATGCTGAACAAAACGTCAAGGTTATGCTGAGGGTTAACATTTCCTTTGGTAGTGACATTTAGTGTGGACTGTTACATCTTCATCTAGCAGAAAAACCCAAATTATTTTCATCCATCCTTAAATTTAATTGACCCCATCCCAGATATTATGGTTATTTGCCTCTAACTTCCAAAACAAAAGTAAATGACAATGCCATCTGTTACAGTCTACCATGTGAGAATGTCGTTAGCCTCCCCCATTGTCTCTGCTCTTCAAGTTAAAAGCTAGCAAAATGGAAAAAAAGTGTATTTAGTATGAACTACTGAGCTTCATCTGGTTATAAAAAGAGGGTCAGAAAACAGAATCTTGCCATAATTTATGACTAAGAATTTAATCAAGAAGTTAGAAAAATAACAACGAAAGTCTAAGAAATTTAGTAAATAATACAGAAAAAAGCAGAAATTAAGCAATTAAAAAGCAGGCATAGCTGGGCGTGGTGGCACATGCATTTAATTCCAGCACTCCAGAAGTTGAGGCAGGAGGATTATTGTGAGTTCAAGACCAGCCTGGGCTACAAAGGGAGTTCAAGCCCAGCCTGAACTGCATAGTGAGACCCTGTCTCAAAAAATAGGGCTGGGGGTTTAGTTCAGCCTTAAGTGCCTGCCTGGCATGTGCAAGGTTGTGAGTTCAATCCCTGGTACCAAAAAAAAAAAAAAAAAAAGGCTGATAAATCCAACAGAAGTTTATATAAATACAAATATACAAGATGGATAAATACATAAGCAGATACTTTTTATATAGTCTTAATAAGTCAATATCCAAAATATTCAGTAGCTCTTATGAACATTTCAAAGGGTCCCAAAAAGCACTAGAGAAAATGCAACCTTTGTTCTTGCTTTTTTCAGATAGGTGACAATATATATGCATAGAGAAATATCCAGAAGATATTTACCAAAATGTTAACTGGGTGACAGAATTTGGAGCCATTTTTCTTTCTTCTTTAAACTTCTCTGCATTTCTTGGATGGTTTACAATGAGCATTTATCATTTTTTATTGTTGGGGTAAAAACTCTAAAACCTTTTTCATTTTTCTAACTACATAAAATGTAAAACAAATCAAAGTCACATTTGCTTTCTGAAAACATGAGCATCACACATTTTGTGTCATGATGAACAGTAAAAAAGACATAATCCAGACATAATGCAGTGTTCTCCTGCCAGACTGTGCCCAGCACATGGTCATTGTAATTTCGCAGTGGGCCTCTCCCAGTGAGCAGGGGGAGAGTGCCATGGTGTGCGAAAGGAATGAGGGATTGACCTCCGCCCAGAGGCTGTGCTACTATCGCTTACAGTGGACCTTCATGTGGCTGTCACCATGGCAGCACCTAAAACAAAGCCTCATGATCACCGTTCATCTAATAGAAGACAAGTCTGCTAGAGTTTGGATCTTCAACCTCTGCCAAAGGCACATATGTTAAAGGCTTGATCCCTTTAATGGCAATATTGGCAGGCAGTGGGTCTTTTAACAGATGAGGCTCAGGGTTTTCAGTCACCAGAGGGCTGCCCTTGAAGGGCACTTGGGGACACTGGTCCCTTTCTTTCTTTTCTTTCTTTGCTCCCCTGCAATGAAGTGGTTTCCTCTACCACACACTGCAGCCTTGATCTGCTTCCTTGATATAAACCAAAAAAACTGAACCTATTGTATGCCGGGACCTCCCAAAGTGTGAGCCAAAAAAAAACTTTTTATAAATTGACTATGTCAGGTATTTGTAATAGATGGAAAGCTGACTAACACAAAGTCCTATAAAACTGAAAACCAGTGGGTAAATTTAAGGTAGTTAACATGCAGACTTGAGAAAAACACTCCACTTCAAGTTTTTAAATGTATCTTTCTAGTCCTTAATGAAAAAAGATCAAGGCAAGTATCTGTAAACTTGTGTGCATAAATCCCTTCTTTATGTGAGACCATGAAAATGGACCTGTGACCCAGGCCTCACCAGCCATGTATGCAATATAGGTATTGGTGCCAAAAACAGGCTAGTGGCCAAAACAGACCCCACTAGGGTGCCTCTGTGAGAGTGAACATAAAGGTGAAGAACTCTGGGCTCTTGGGCTCAAAGGACTATGAATACCAATATCTGTTGGAGCTTACCTTGTCACCACTTGGGGAACAAGTGCCTGAGAATGACACAGAGAGAAAGCAAGCAGGGTTGAGAAATACGGAGAGATAGGATCCCCATAACTCCAAATTTATTAATCTCCAAATCTAGTGTTACCAGTTTGAGTTGTGTTCCCTTCATTTGTAAGTGGCAGCACTTAATAACTATTAGCTATTCATTTTTCCATCCCCCAATGTTCCCTCAAGTTTATATTGAGGGGATATCTACTTCACAATAGACTCTTTACTCCTAGTAGGAATCATCTTTTCATCTTTATGTGTAGTGCCTATCTTGATTTATGTGCTTTGAGTGAGTGAATAAATTATAAAAACATATGCAAAACATCATTCTGGTCAATTGGATCAGTGATACAAAACGTGTTCTTTCATTAGATGATTAAACTCATGAAAGTAATCCTGATAATTTCTTCAATATACAGCATAGGTAAAAAAAAAAAAAAAAGACAATTTGTGAAACTGATGAGCAGAAAAAGCTGAGTAGCTTCCCAGAATCCTGGTTTTCAAGAGTTTTCACGTGAAGATATGGGAGAGAGCAGGAGGTGAGATCAAGGGCCAAGGTCCCAAAAAACTAAAGGAAGCACAATCAAAGGCAATTCTGACCAGGAGGTTTGACAAAGTTCTCTAATTTTAGCTCAGGCATCACAAGCTGGCAGTTCTGGAACTGAATTGGGCCCACAGAAATATGTTGTTTCGTCTGCACTCTGTTTCTCTCAAGTTCTTTCAGAACTTTGCATTTGAATGTCATGAGCTGGGAATAATACTGGCTGCAGCAGGTACTATTTCTAAGTGCTTTGCATATTTGAATCCATTAATCCTCTAGAGAACATTTGCTGAATGCTTACAATATGCCAAGCACTATTTCAAGCACTTTATGTGTATTAACTCACAAGATGCTTTAACAATCCTCTCTTCACTTTATCTGTGAGAAAACTGAGACAGAGAAGATTAGTAATTTCCTTGACTGCAATCATGCAGCTAGTAAATAGCAAAGCCAGGATTTAAATGGAAGCAATTCGAGCCCAGGTTTGGCCAGTGAGCCACAGTGCTTCTGTGGCCTCCTCAATTCTTAAATTCCATTGACTTCACCTTTGGATGTTCCCTTCTCAGTCCATGTCAGCATTAAAGTTTGGGAGCCAGGGTCAGCACCATGGTGTCCCTGTGTCATTGACCTGAGAGTATCGTGTCTGTTTTCTGTTAGGTTTTAAGCAAACTTCTTAGAGATGACAGGTAAGAGATCCTCCCATAGGGAACAGAACACAGCATATCCATGACTAGGGATAATAGTAGAGATAGAGTCACCTCTGTCACTGACCTCCCACATGTTCAAGAGTCACCATCCTACTGGACATTCAAAATGCATTAAGTCTTGTACAACCAACAAGAGAAAAATAAGAGAGGCTTCATCAAAATTAAAAGAATCCAAGCATCAAAAGTTACTATCAAAAGAATCAGCCAGGCATGGTGGCTCATACTCATAATCCCAGCAGCACTCGGGAGGCTGAGGCAGGAAGATCATTACGAGTACAAGACCAGCCTGGGCTACAAAGTGAGCTCAAGGCCACTGAACTGTATAATGAGACCCCAGCTCAAAAAGACAAGAAAAAAAAAATAGTAAAAAAGGGCCAAGGATTTAGCTCAGCAGAATAAGCACCTGCCTGGCAAGCACTAGGTCATGAGTTTAATCCCCACTACCAAAAAAAAAATTAAAAAAATAAAATAAAATAAAATAAAGAACTAAAAAAAACTACAGAAAGAAGAAAATTCTGTATTTGAGAAAAGATTAATATACAGTGCATAAAGAGCTCTTATAATTCAGCAGCAACAGCAACAAAAAAAGTAATGACCCAATTCAAAATGAGCAAAAGACCTGAACAAACATTTCTTCCAAGAGAATATACGAATGGCCAGTAAGTACATGAAAAGATGCTTAACTTCACTAACTGTATTAGCCAGCTTTCCCCTCTATGAGACATTATATCCAATACCTAAAACTTGGAGGAGAGGTTTAATTTAGCTCATAGTTTAAGAGAATTCAGCCCACAGTTGGTTGCATCCAGGCAGAAACATGGCAGAAGGGCATGGCAGAGCCTAGCTGCTTAGATCATGTAGGTCAGGAAGTAGAGCAGGAGAACAGCCTAGACAGGACGAGGCCAGGGAATATGCTTAGGACCTAAGGACACACCTTCCTAACACATACACACACGCACTCACACACACACTGACACAACCCAGAAATGTGCTCCACCAGTCATTCGATGTAATCGAGCTTACCCACCACATCCTACTCCTTGTCAATGTGACACTTAAACACATCTGTTTAAACCATAGTTACTCCCCAAATAAACACAATAATAGGTTAATAATTTCACCTCTCATGATACAACTATCTTGCATATTACCAAAGACAATTCCTTTCAGAAAATTGCAGCAGTTCCAGTATTTTTCCATTTTTCCAGCATTTTTCAAACATCAAAGTCAAAGTCTCTTCTGAGACTCAAAGCAAACTCTTAACTGTGAATCTCTATAAAAATCACAAACACATTACATAATTCCAAGATACAATGGCACGGAGTAAACATTACCATCGCAATAAAGAAGAAAGAGGGGATGGAAAAGAGCTGGATCAAAATAAAACTGAAATAGAATACGGCAAACTTTTAAATCCTGTGGGTAGGCGCCAAGTACTCAGCAGTACAGCAACTGCCTGGCTAGACCAAGGTCCTGAGTTCAATTCTTAGTAACCCTCCCAAAAAATCCTATAGGTCCACACCTGGCATCTGAAATACATGGTGCCAAGAGGTGAATTCCAGAGGACTTTGGCAGCCCCACCATTGTGGTGTTTCTGGTTCCAACCTACATGACCTCTCTCTTGGGCTGGCTCTGATCACAGCCTGTCGCTCTCAGCAGACATTATGCATTTCTGACATCTCCAGCATCCTGGGGTCTCCACTGCACCTTCAACTTTATTCTCACAATTTCACACACTACTCTCTCAAGAGCTCCTTGTCTGGTCTCCCAGATCTTCCTTTGATCTCTGGTTGGAAGCCTCCCTGATTCCCCAACTCTTGACTTATGTATGCCAGTAAAAACAGAATTGTATAGCAAATACCAAGGTCTGCCACCAGTTTGAATACTAGCCAAGTTTCCATGGAGCACACCAGTGCTCATGGAAGTATTACACACAATGGTTAAAAGGTAACAATAAATCAGATATCCATCAACAGAAGCAAGGAAAAACAAAATGTGACAGACACAGACAATTGAATACTATTCAGCCTTAAAAAGGAATGAAATTTTGAAGCATGCTACAATATGGCTAAGTGAAAGAAACCAAGCACAAAAGAACAAATATTGTATGACTCCACTCACATGAGGTACCTGAGGTACCCAGAATAGTCAAAAGAATAGTGACAAGAAAGTAAGAGAGAAGTTACCAGTGACTAGGAAGAAAGAGGATGGGGAGTTGTTGTTTCATTAATAGAGCGTGTCTGTTTGGGATGATGACAAAGTTCTGGAAATTGTACACTTTTTTTTTTTTTTTTTTTAGTCTTTTTGAGACAGGGTCTCTCTGTGCAGTTCAGGCCGGCCTTGAACTCACTCTGTAGCCCAGGATGGTCTTGAACTTGCAATGATCCTCCTGCCTTAGCCTGCACTGTATACTTTAAAATAATTAACATGGTAAATTTATTTTATGTGTACTTTACTATAATAAAAATACGCCTATAAGTAGTAATAAAGTTATACAGAAAGCTAAATTCTTGCCTATTCAAAATCAAATACTAAAGTTGGAAACAGATTAGGGGAATGAGGAGAAAAGAATCTTTCACGTCAGCCAAAAGGAAAAGAAAAAAAATATTTAAGCAGCAAATGCTCACCAAAAAAACAAAAAGGATAAACTGAGCTGAGCGTGATGGGGCATGCCTAGCATCTCAGCCACTGCCTAGAAGGTACGAAGTCCTGGGCTCAATCCCCAGTACCAAAAAAAAAAAAAAGTAAATCTACAGAAGGCATGCAAGAAGCTTCTGAAAAGAAACAAAATGCCTTAAAAAATTTTTCAGAAAGAATTAAATGTGCTTACCAATTAGATACTGGTTTCCAGACAGACATGTGCCAAGATAATAAAATTGTCCAAAAGCTCAACTACTGCAGTTTAAAGTGCCCTCACTTGATGTGGGTTTGACTGAAGAATAGAGTCCCCAAATTTTAATTACAGGAAAAGTCTACTAGGGACACCTACAATGTCCTTGGGAGCTTTCAATCCTTTCCAATGAAATGACACAAAAATTTTTAAATGCAAGTCTGCCATTAAACTGTCAATTAGAGACTAGCATATTTTAAATAAAATGAGCTGCAAACTCCACAATTACAAAGCAAGGTCATGAGGTTATAAATTCCTCTGCAGCTCTCTGTCTTTTCAGTTGGAGCATTTTAGACTCCCAAACTTTTAAATCGATCCATATGAAGTTAATGAGGGGCATGGGAGTCATAACGTGACAGGAATATTTGTTTATTGAAGAGGAAATTAAATTCATTCCCATCATGGGCCATTAAGTCGCTGGGTGACCTTGGTCAAGTCACTCAACATCTCTGAATACTAGTTTCTTTTTGTGAAATAAAGACAAAATAACCTCTGAAGTCTCTTTAACTTTAACTCCTTTTGAAATCTAAAATTTCATTCTATCTTCTTTTTCAATGACAATTTTTGCTTCTCTTTACCAAATGTGTCAGTGGTAAAGAGAACCAAATTGAAAGATGTGCTTTCAGAAACCTCTTGTAAACTGAGACATTCATCCAATCCCCCCAAATTTACTCTCTTCCCTTTTTTTTCTTTTTTGTGGTATTGGGGATTGAACCCAAGGCTGTCCCCACTAAGCTACATTCCCAGTCCTTTATTTTACTTTTTTCCAGTAGCACATGTTTGCAGTATACACAGTTTACAGTCATCTTTCAGAGTGAGCACAGGTACACAAAACAGCTTGTTTACTTTTTATTTTTTGTTATTTTTTAATCCCCTTGCCTTTCCCTCCCACTAAATCCCCTTTCCCCACTTTCATTCTTGTTTGTATTATTAATAGTAGCCCATGTTTGTAACATATAATTACATTCACTGAGATTATTAGGTTCGTGTATCTGGCATATCTTTATTCTGCTTACTTCTCCTTCCACTCCCCCTCACCCCTTGACCTTGGTCTCTTGGACCGCTTCCCATTTGCCAGAGATTCATCTCCTTGTCTCCTTCTATCCATTCTTTATTGGGCTTTTTGTTTGCACTTGCCCTACTCAAATGAGAGATACTGTCCAGCATTTCAGTGTGTGTGTCTGATTTATTTCACTCAACATTATAGTTTCCAGATGCATCCATTTCTCACAAATGTCTTGAATTTGTCCTTCTTTATAGCCAAGCAGTATTCCATTACGTATAGGTACCATATTTTCTTTATCCAATCATCTGTTAACAGATATACAGGATGGCCTTTTTTTTTTTTTTTTTTTTTTTTTTTTTTTTTTTTTTTTTTTTTTTTTTTTTTTTTTGCGGCACTGGGGATTGAATTCACAACCTCGTGCCTGCCTGACAGGCACGTTAGCCACTGAGCCAAACTCCTGGCCCTTTTATTTTTTATTTTGAGACAGGGACTCACTAAGTCATCAAGTTGTCCAGACTAAGCTGGAACTTGCAATCCTCCTGCCTCATCCTCTCTGAGCACTAGGATTATAGGAGTGCACCATCACACCTGCTTTACTATCTTCTTGTGTCCCAGCTTCTCACATCCTAGGATGTCTAGAAAAATTTTGAACCATCCCCCCCCCTTTTTTTTTTGGTACATGTCATTTTGGTCCACCAAGGATTTAAAATAGTCTAATTTCACTTCTAAAAAAAAATTTCTCTTACAGATACATTGGGCATAATCTCAAGACCAAATTCTTCTTTTAAAAAAAAATCTATAGCCAGGAGTGGTGGCACATGCCTGTAATCCCAGCACTCAGGAGGTTGAGGCAGGAGGATCGCTGTGAGTTTGAGACCAGACTAGGCTGCAAAGTGAGTTCAAGGCCAGCCTGAATTGCACAGGGAGACCCTGTCTCAAAAAAAAAAAAAAAAAATAGGGTTGGGTATTTAGCTCAATAGTATAAGCGCTTGCCTGGCAAGTACAAGGTTGTGGGTTTGATCCCCGGTACAAAAAAAAAAAAAAAAAAAAAAAAGAATCCATGCTTTCAATGTTTACTTGGTTGCTACTCCATTAAAACAGAAGAGTGAGGGCTAGGAGTTTGGCTCAGTGATTTAAGTGCCTGTCTGACAGGCGCAAGATTGTGAGTTCAATCCCCAGTGCCTCAAAAAAAACCAGAAGAGTGGCATATGTTTAAGGAAGGATGTTAAACGTATGCAGACCCAGTGTGGCCAAGCTCCAGCCAGCTGCTGCCCTTTCTCTCCTGGCTGGATTCGCTGAACACCAAAATGCCTTCCAGAGTGCTTCTCACTCCTCATGCATCTCATTTGAGAATGAATTCATTTGCGTTTCAAGTCATCTCATTTAGGAAAACCTAGATCCCATCAACAACAGCTTGAGAATAGAATCAAGAGTAGAAAGGCAAGAAAGATGACCTAAAAAGAGAAATCAAGATATATCATGTGCAGGCGCAAATTGCCTAAAATGAATGTAATTATTTTCTATACCTAAATTGTACCAATAAATTTAGATAAACTAAAAAAAAAAAAAAAAAAAAAAAAAAAAAAAAAAAAAAAAAAAAAAAAAAAAGACGACCTAAAAAATAAAATAATCTTTCATCTGTCTAAATTCACAAAAGGAAGGCTGGGAATTTAGCTCAGTGGCATAAGCACCTGCCTGGCACATGTGAGGTCATTAGTTTGATCCCTAGTACCACCAAAAATTAATTAATTAGTTAATTAATTCACAAAAGAAGTTGTGGCTCTCAGTGTGCAGCTAGTCTATGCAAGGAAGGTGAAGAATAGTCTACTAGCCATGCGTGGTGGCACACGCCTTTAATCCCAGCACTTGGGAGGCTGAGGTAGGAGGAGTGTTGTGAGTTTGATGCTGGCTTGGGCTACAACGCGAGCTCAAGACCGGACTGAGCTACATAGTGCGACCCTGCCTCAAAAAGCTAGGGGCCGGGAGTTGGGCTCAGTGGCTTAAGTGCCCGCACTGGCAGGTGTGAGGCTATGAGTTTGATCCCTGGTGCCGCCAAAAAAAAAAAAAATAGTCTACTATTTTTTGCCTAATAGTTTCATAACATTAATTCATCTTTGGTTGAGAGTACAACATTAAAACTCCAACACCTAACATCCTTGCACTGGGACAATCACAAATCCTAGCGAGATCATTAGCACAGGGGACTGACACATACCTGATCCACCTGACATCTTTAGCTGGGGTGTTCTCAATATGGATGGAATTTGTGGTTTGCAAAATTTTAAAAATAGGAAGATACCAGGTTTCAATGGATCTCCATTGTATCAGCATATGTATTTTATACAAAATTTCTTAAATTTGTGTTCGAATAACATTTTAAATAGCAAAGGCTGCAAAGCCAGGGCTACAGAAAGTGATATGTGAACCAATCAGGAGCTGAGCCAAAGTGAGAACCAAGAGCCAAACATAAATCCCACTAATGAGATTCTCCTCTGTGTTCACCAAACACACAGTGAGCAACACCTCTATTTTAGGCACTCTGGGAGATCCATGAAGTGTACAATGATCACACCCCATGGTAGGGTGTGGCAAGTGCTGCGGAGAAGCATAAAGACAGCGCTCTGTTCCCTCTGAGAAGATCACTACAAAGACTCAGGTAGCCTGAGGAAGAGGGGGGAAGTCATGTCTCCCTTCAGCTTCTAGTGAGGTCAGACCAGAGCAGGCCTTGTGAGATCTTCTACCCGAAAACAGACAAGTGAGGACACAGGTATCCTCCCAGAATGATGCCAACATCAGTGTGTGGCTGGAGGGGCAAATGATCTTACCTCAGGACAGACACAACCTCTGCATGTGAAGCCAGCCTCAATTCTTCAGCCCTGATTCAGTTCAGGATCTCAGACGCTGGGAGAAATGATACCTCAGACAAGCCATTATTAGAATAAAGAGGAAAAGAAAGACAGGAAAGAAGTCTCACAAGTGAAAATAATCTTTCCTCAGCCTAAATCAGGGCAGGACAATCTGGGTTTCAAGGGGCCTTTCCACCTAAGAAATATAGAGAAGGTGAGGTACAATCAACCCGTGAACAAAAGGAAAGAAGAACACGGCTCTCTGACCGGTGAAAGAAGAGGACAAAGTATTCACCTTCTAGAAAGTTCTAGTTTGAACTAGAGGAAGAGATACACATGGGAGAAAGAACAGCACAAGTTGCTGATGAGTGACCAAGAGATCAAGCAGCTGAGAAATGAGACTGAGAAGCTGATGGCAGAAAATAGATGTCCACGTGAAGTCCTGATATAAAGGAGCACACAGGTTCGCTCATCCTCACAGACGAGAAGACTCAAGTCAATATGAAGACGAGTCTTTACACTAGAACTGGGAAGTTGCTCCTGTGGAAAACTGTGCTCCACAATCCTCCTCGAGCCAGATCAGATGGGTGTCTCACAGACAGTCCACAGGAGAAAGACATTTCAATGAAGAGAAAGGAGTGGCCTGAAAATCCAACCCCTAGCACCCAGGAATACAGAAGTCTTACACTCTAAAGAGGGAGAGTAAGAGAAGTTGAAAGGAAAGGACTCACCAGCTGGCTGTCTGGAGTGTGGACAGGCAAAACAAACAGCTGGGGGAGAACAGAGACACCAGAAGCAGGAGGCTCAGAGCTACTGAATGTTGAGCAGAGGTAACAAGGAAAGCAAAGGCAATGCTTCAAAACACCCTGAAATCACAGACTTAAAGTTAGGAGCCCAGTGTCCCAGGGAGTTTGCAATGCTCAGCTAACACCAGCAAACGGATCCATGGCTATCTCATCTAGGAAAGCAGATAGCATCAGTCCCTATAGGACACAGTCCTTGCACTGATGCTAGCTTTGGTCTAATCCCATCTTCCAGTGTTTCTAGAAGAATCATCCAAAACGCCTGTCAAATTCTCAAGAAATTAAAACACTACTCACACAAATATAAATATGTATAAAGCACGTTATTTGGTTCATTAATTAATGATGGAGCCAAAAGATGATGTGGCTCATTCCAAGAGCGTTTTGGAGATCTAGGTCTTTCTTAAGCATTTGGAAGAATGTTAAAATGAGCTTACTGGGTTACATACAAAGCTGAGTAATAAGTAAAGAGCAGTAAGTCATAACCTTTGCATTCTCTTTCCTTCTAAATAGAAATTATTTGGAAAATCTACATGTTAACGTGTAACTTCATTAAGTCTGGAAACTTTATTTTATTTATTTATTTGTTTACTTTATTTATTTTTTGGTACCAGGGATCAAACTCATGACCTCACACTTGCCAGCCAGGCACTTATGGTGCTGAGCTAAATCCCTGGCCCAATATGGAAATTTTAATTAAGAGTAACGAGTACATTGAAGAAATCATATTTTCCTGCCTGTATAATTAAGTACTTCTTAAAGATACCTGTTAACCATGGCCCCATGTGGTTTGGGGAGGGGCTGGGGCTAGAGCCCAGAATCCGGCACACACTAAGCATTGGCTCTACCATACCTATACCCCTAGCCTTCCCCATATGATACTAAAAGGATATATTACCCATCTTTTTGTCCTGTTTCCAAGTTATATATAATTTTGTCTTAGCTCCCTAATGTTTAATTTTGCAAAAGACATTGGGCAAAATGTTATTAATGACAAGTTAAAGTTTTGAAAATCAAACTGTCCATGCAAACTGTTAACCTTGGCCTTGGTCTACTGGCAAGAGAAGCTGTATGTGAGGAAAAAGAAGACATGACTGATTAGAAAGATCATGCAGATGGCAGAAGGGAACAACTAACCCCTGCCGACCTCAGCCATCTGCTTGCCTGCCTGACTATGCCTGCCTCGTGGTTGGCTATGTCACCCTAAAGTCAGTCATTCCTGTTCTCTGAGCCAAATGAACCACCTGAGTGTAGTTTTCTGGAGACGCAGCCCCTACTGTCAAAAGCCAAATGCATGCTCTGCAGAAATGGCAGTTTCTCAGGGAGATGAGGACAGAGATCACCCTTTGAATGTGGCACAAAACACAACTTCAAGCCTCCCCTCAAGACAAGTGGCTGCAACAGGTGGTGTGACCTTTCAGGGAATGTCTACTCAAGAGGAGACAGTTAATGCACCCAGTTCCACACAGGACTGAGAGTAGTTAACTTCACCCACTTCAGAAGGAAGAGCCCAGCCTCTTACAGTGAATACTCATGAAACCAAAACGTTTCTCTCCTTTATTCCTGGCTTTTGTATCCTCTTTTTGTATATGAGGAGGGAAAAATTGTATTGTCTGCTAAGAATAAGCAAAAGACCAGTAAAGGACATTTTGAATGCACAAAAGCCCAGAGATGTACCTTAGTAACAGGGTTGAGACAAGCATGAACGTCAGTGGCCAAGGATATAAAGAAGGGGAATAAGATCAGTCTGGGGATTCTAATTAATTTTACCAAAAGAATTTACCTGGAAATAGCAAGTGTTGGCAAAGATAAGGAGAAATTGGAACACATACACATTGGTGGTAGGAATTTAACATAATGCAGCTGCTGTGGGAAATCAATTTGGCAATTTCTCAAGAAGTTAAACATAAAATTATTGTATCATCAAATATTTTACTCTTAGGTATATACTCAAAACAGTGCTCAAATGAGTATTTCTTTTTTTTTTTTTTTTTTTTTTTTTTTTTTTTTTTTTTTTTTTTTTGCGGCACCAAGGATCAAACTCACAACCTCGCACTTGCCAGTGCAGGGACTTAAGCCACTGAGCCAAACTCCCAGCACTAGTTTTTTGAGGCAGGGTTGCACTATGTAGCTCAGGCCGGTCTTGGGCTCGCGTTGTAGCCCAAGCCAGCCTTGAACTCACAACGCTCCTCCTACCTCAGCCTCCCAAGTGCTGGGATTAAAGGCGTGCGCCACCACGCCCGACTTCAAATGAGTATTTCTACATAAATGCTCACAGCAGCAATATTTGCAAAAGCCCAAAGGTGGAAGCAAACTAAATATCCATCAACAGATGAATGGAAGAATAAATTGTGGTATGTACATATAATTAAATGGAATATTATCCAACCGTAAAAAGAATGAAATACTGACACATTCTACAACATGGATGAACATAAAAAGCATTGTGAATGATTCAGACACAAAAGGGCACACTTCCTATCATTCCACTTCCACGAAATACCAGGAAAGGAAAAACCATAGATCAGAAGTAAGATTAATGGTTGCCTGGAGCTGAGAGAAGGGAAAGTAGAGGACAACTGGTTGTTGGGTACAGGGTTTTACTTCAGGATGATGAAAATGTCTTGGAGCTGATTGTACAGCACAGTGAATATACTAAAGATACTGAGTAGGACACTTGAAAAATGAAATTTATGTTTTGTGAATAAAAAAAAAAGAGGCAGAAAATATCAGCAATGAAAATAAATAGCATGGGTTTCAAATCATAATGCCAAGTTTGTGTAATGGCTTTTGAAATGTGAAAAAGTCCAGAATAAGTCAAAGTTGGACAGAAGAAGGAGCAAACAACACATAGAAGCATACAATTTATATGAAAAACAAAGTAGTTTTTAAAAACATAGGTTGACTTTTTTTCTAGGATCATGTTATGATACTTCTCCTTGGATGAGTTACTGCATTTAAAAATAGAAGAAAGTATTTCTTTAAGAGTCTGCAGTATTAAAGAAGAAATATTGAAGAATCGGGATTCACAGCATGAAGGTGTGCCCCTAGAGATCAGAGAGATTAAACGTTTCTCCCAATCTCGCATGGTAGACCTGGGGCTAGCAGGAGTCCAGTGGATGGGGAGTGGGTATTTCTGAGACAGAAACTCCAACTATGTTCTCTATGATTTTCTTTCTTTCTTTTTTTTCTCCCTCTCTTAAATCACATAACTAAAATGTTTCCAGACTCATAGAGAATAATCACCCCTTCCTCAGCTTGCCAGCAGGCATAGCCAAGAAAAATCAGGTTAAAATTAACATCTCTAGAGCAGCTGTAAATGGAAAAGGCCCTAACATGTAGCCACTAGCATGGCTAAGAAGTCAACAAAGTAAGGGGCATATTCTGCCTTTGCCCTGGATGGGCAATTTAAGAGACTGTGTGAACAACCTGAATGTCACCTGAGGTCACCACATCAATTGATCATCAGACCAAAGAGCCTGACTTCCTAATCCAAATCATTGAACACCAGATCATGCCTCCCAGGCCTTGCCTTCTACCCTAGAGGTCTGATCAAGACATTTTTCTAAACAAAAACTATTCTTTCCTAAAGCCAGTTGTCAAAATAATTTTTTAACCCAACTGCATATAATTCTTGAGGATCCTTCTGAAATTGCAAGCACATTCCCTTTTGTCCCTCTGTTCCTGTCCCACAAGGCATCCCCTCCTTGCAAAGCCCAT